>DWON01006882.1:0-13450 GCA_018251015.1 Phocides pigmalion okeechobee
GCCCATAGACATCCACGTACAACCACAAACACGACTGAAATCCTATCTGAGCTCGAACGTAAATACGTTGCTTCTCCTAAGAACTAACATGATCGCCTCGCTAAGTGTAACCGGCAACCACACCTCTCCAGCTGAAACACAAATAATAGTACCTTCCAGAAATACTTCTACCACTTTGAAATAAATAAAAAATAAATAAATTTAAATAAAAGCATTGCCCTTTCTATCGATAAACAAAGCATCCCCATCCCTATTGCACTTGCCGCGCCATATAAATCAATCTACCGCGTATTGACGTCCGTTCGCCCGTAATAAAAAATGTTTTCTTTATAAAGTTTTTATATAATATCTGATTTACCCGTTATCTGAGTTAAAAGATGTTTACACATTCTGTGCACTGAACATTCGGCTGTTGATTAACAAGATATCGTCTGTAAAGAAGCAAAATGCGGACGGTACAATTTGCTTTGATACACGATATGATTTTTTTATTATTTTTTGTTTTTAACCAAATTCAAAAAACATGGAGATAGTTATTAAATCTGTCGTGTCTTGTATGTTACTGCAAAATTCTATCATTTTTTTTTTGATATTTTTTTATTTTGGAAGAGTGCCACCCGAGTCGAATATTCCTTATTTTTGGAAGCGCACATTTCCTGTATGGTCCCAAATAAATTAAAAAGAATACCACCAATGGATAATATAGAACAAATAGGTTGATATTTTGTTTTGGACATAAGTTTCAGTTATAATGTAGTTATGAGGAATATGTAAACATACAGGAAGTAAGCATTTTTTTAAAACTGTTTCTGAATTCAAATTATTAAGTTTTTTTTTTATGTTTATGTATTGGATCATATTAAAAATCTTTGTTCTCCCAAAATTATCACGAAACCCATAAAAATGTGGTCGTATGTTAATAATTCACAAAAAAACTTGTTCTTTAAAACTATTAAAATAAAATTAATTATCTGATAAATAGAATTTAATTCATGGAATTATATACTTAATTATAATTTAAATTTTAAATTCGAAATTAATATTTAACCTGTTCGAAAATTAAAATTGCATTTACAACAATAATAAGTGACATATAATACTTAAAAGTAATTATAATAAGAACTTAACCTAAACAACCTCAACTTGTTTATCCATAAAATGTCAGTTGAAACGAAACTCATCGTTTTGTAATCGGTTAAGTATAGAACATAATATAATCGGATGATTCACCGCGTCGGCACATTTGTTGCGCATGCGCATCCTAAGAAATTAATTATATCTACAGGCGAAGCCAATAAAACAATGCGGTAATGATCGACTCGTATCCGTTGGCTAACGGGTTTTGTAGTTTTGTTATTATTTATCAAACTTTTTTTTTTGCAAGAGTAATAAACGAGCATGCAGGCCACCTGATGTTAAGTGCTCACTGCAGCCCATGGAAAACCACGTCCAATCTCAAATAGAACAGAAGTGATATTTAAGGATGGACGCGGATGCGTTCCTACTCTTGAGAACCAAGATGGTCGCGTCCAATAATGTGTATCCGGCAATCACATCTCCCCAACCGAACGCAATACATAAAGAACATGTTGTTTAGCGGCGGGTTATGAGAGTGGGGGTGGTACCGCCTCGAGCGAGCTCTAACGGCTCTATCACCTTTAAACTTAAACTTTTAGAACAATTGATAGATGTCCACCTATTATGTAGTAAGTTGTGAAATTTATAAATGTTTGTCTTCTATTTCATGCCATAAAGTATATTGTATTCTATTCTATTCTATAGATGGTGACTCTATTGGAGATTAAAGACTCAATGTAGTCTCATCTACACGGTACAAAAACTTCAATTACCTACTTTTAATAATATACTTCAAATGATATAATAAATGAAGTAAGTTACAAAGTAACTATTAAATAAATAAATTAAGTAAGGATTTTTTTAAAGTACGTAGAAAAATGTTGTACACCAAAAATTTATAATATAAACATTCAGGTTTTCATATTTTTACCAACTTATAATCTAAAAAGATTTACAGTTCTCAAAAACTTATTTTTTTAGTAAGGTCATTGTCGGTTTTAAGATGTATGAGTATAAGTTTATAGTATTATTTAGCCTGACGAAAAGGCAGACGGGCCACCTAATGGGAAGTAGTCACTGTGGTCTATGGACATTTTCAACACCAGAGGACTCGCGAATGCACCGCCTTTGAAGGAGGGCTCTCTTTACACCTTTCTTGGAGAACCCCATGACATAGCGCTCAAAGAATACCTCGGCAGGAAGTTCATTCCACATCTTGCCCCTTTGTGATAGGAAGGTGCGACCAAAGCGAACTGTAGAGGACCGCCACGAATCCAGTTGCTACGGATGGAACCTCACCCTTCGGCGAGTGGTGCGGTAGGAAAAAAATTGACGTAGACATCAGATCAAACAGTTCATCAGAACCCTCATTGTAGAGCCGGTAGAACACACAGAGGGAGCCCATGTCCCTCCGTAACTCCAGGTGTTCTAACCGGTTCGATCCTTGGGTCGTGGACGACTCGGACTACGTCTTTGTACGGAGTCAAATGGGCCAAGCTGGTACTGTGGCGCTCCTGTGAAGAGATACGAGTACTCCATGTGGGGCCTAATCCTCCGATCTCTATGACTACATCTCGTTTACAAAATAAAGAACTTAACGGGGTTTCAAAATAAAACGAACGAATAAATTGTAATGATTTGGTTTAATACAACACTAATTAAGTATAATTTACAATGATCATTAAATGTAAGTCCCTCGGGGGTACGCTGGTAAAGAGAAGAATCAAACCTCTCTTAACTACAGGGCGATAAGCAAGCTGTATATCGCACCTTATAAGCAATTCCGTAAAATGTGTAAAGACTTTGACAAAATTGTAATTTTACAGTAAAAATAATAAAAGGTAGCTGCTCTGGTTATTGTAATAAGATTGATCTCCATGTGATGTGGAAGAGAGAATGTGTAAAAATAATTCAATCAAAGTCTTTACATTACAAAATAACAATGTAATAACAAACAATTCCACGAATTTAACTATGTGGCACAAAATTGAATAATTGTACTGGATTTTTCTGGTTTTTTATAGACTGGAGAGGGTAGTTTTCGTAGAGCATATTAAATGTAGAGGTATGAAATTTGCGTTTCAAATCGTTACTAAATAACGTAAATTAAAAACGACCTCAAGAAAATCACATATTCTATTTGAGGCTAAATTCTTTCAAATGTAATTTTATTTATATCATATTATTTTTTCTACACTTTTGTCATAAAAATGTATATTTGTTTATTTTAAGTAAAAATATACGGTAAAAAGTAATAAATAAAAGGTTAAAAACAAAAAAAAATACACGCTTTTATAAAAATCAAAAAAGTGAAAAAAATGCATTGAAATGTAAAACATCGTGGGGTACTTTGTCAGTGATCTATTGACATCACGCACCCCACGCTTTTTTACATCGCAAAACTTTTTTTCTTATACATATTTTTTCGTTGTTGTTTATTTTTAGTTTTTTTTTTTAAAACGTGTTGTTATTTTTAACTATTAATTATTTTACTTTTTTTCATATTATTGCATTGTCGGTCTTTGATAAATATAAGATTAATCTGACATCTTGAAGTACGTAAAAAACGTGCTCAAAGTTTCCATTACAATCATACATACATACATACGTACAAAATTAAAATGTTAAAATGTAGCAACCTTATTTCAGGCATTCGATCTCGAGGTTTCCCTATTTTATATCTAATGGTTACAGATATTCAAGGATGTATTACCATAATATAGTCTGCAAGCTCGTCTGTAATATCAATTTTATAAAAAACAACGAGCCGGAAAAAAACAGTTCTGACCAGTTAACATAACTTTACCTCTCTACATTTAATACCTCTATATAATTTTCGTCGTTAGCAGCTCTACCATATTTGTCAAAACATACTACTTTCGTCATTTTTAGAGAAATGTAGACGAGAATAACTTGATTGAACCGAAAAAAATAAATTTGCCATAATATTAGGAAAACAATGTTAAATAATATTGATAGATTGAATACGGATTTAAAGTAAAAAGTAGTAAAAAGCAACACTAAATAGTTTTAATACCCGTGAAATATCACGAACAAACAAAATTGTTTTATTTGGTTTGTACTTGGCTTTGAAACCTACGAGTCGTCAGATTCGGATGTCAAAAAAATTTTTCAATCAGTTAGTGTCACATTTGATCGACGCTGCCGGTGACAAGAGGGCTGGTTCAAATCGCGCAGATAATTGCCATCGCTATTAAGCGCGGAAATGAGGCCAGCGTTCTTAGCAGCATGCCACATAGGCATGGACTCCCTTTAAATTGACCTTTTTATTAAAACTGACAAATTGTCATATTTATACTGTATAGTATTGACAAATACTCAGGCGCCATCTACGTAAATCTTCAAACTACCCACTTCATTAGCGCAATTAAATCATGTAACAATGGTTTATAAAATGTATTACAAAAATATAAACAACAAAATTACACGAAAATATTTAAAAATTTTATTGGAAAAACTTTTGTCGGTTGGAAATAGTGTTGAAATATTTCGGGAAAATATTCTTTGATATGTAGTTACATAAATGCTTCGTGAAGTATGAAGTTTTTGAGTAATAATGAATTAATGATGCTTAGAAATAGTGCTTGCAGAAAATAATTATGTTTATATATATATTTCAAGGAGAGATAATTAACTTACAATTAAAATTTAATATTTTGTGGCAACTTTCCGCTACTCGACAAGAGATGGCGCAACACGATCCTGAATCACGCTATCGAAGTTTTCTAAACATCATGCATATATACAAAACTCCGAAATGGCACTATCGGAGCACGCCGCTCCCCGGGCAGATCAACTCGCCTGGAGGGAGATTTCCCTTCGCCAAAATGTCATAATTATGTCCCTTATGAGAAGTGATATCTTTAATGGAAGTTAATTTAAATTCATTAAATCAAATAAGATAAGTTGATTAAGCTTTTTAATAAAATATATTTGCTTAAAATGACAAATGATTATATCGACTTTGACTGGATTTTTTTAATTGTGATAAAATTAAATGTAATAAAGATTGTAATAAATTTCTAAACAATAAAACAAATTTTCGAAATCTTTCACAACTATTTCCGAACCACGAAATAATATTTCTTGAAATAATGTAAATAAATGTAACATGCACATAATTTACATCAAAAAATAATGTAAATAAAAAAATAAATCGAAAAACATTTTTAAGTATACATCAAAGTAATAATTTTTCCACATGAGTAATAATTAAATTTAAGAAATGTAAATCGAAAAATATTTATTGTAAAAATGTATTTGACAAACGGAAAACTATTTTTTCAGAATTTCCATATGAGAAAATATATTTTACGAAAAGTAAATACTAAAAAATATTGAAAAAATATATTTGACAAACGGAAAACTTTTCTCAGTATATTTGATAACGTGCAATGTACTTCTAAGCTATTTAAATGCAATTTTGAATATACAATGAATTATTCTTTGACATTATAGTTCTACAATTATTACTACCAATACATAATTATTGTGATATGATTATTTCAACCCTTACACCTCACGTATTGAAACTGTAAATGCAGTGTAGAATGAAATGCAATAAAATCAGTATTATTTACGGCTATCAATATTCGTATAGTGAATTTACTACTAAATTTCTAAACTCTCTACAATATGAACGATTTAATATGCATAATTTACTGCAATAAGAACGTGTATACGAGTCTAAATTTATACTTCTTAAACAATTTACATCTCATGAAAACTATGATAAATATTTACACCCTAAATTACGAGAACGTAAAAAATATAATCCCTCGGTATTGGTAAAGTAATATGTTGGTACCATCGTAATATGGCACTGGAGGTAAACAAAATTAATTTAGTATTAAAACAACTTGCATAGCTAAATTATACTCAGATCATAGTTAAAATCAATTCCACGGCTCGAATAGCAAAATAATCCACAAGCTCTACATAAACCGTAAAATGCCTCTGAGATCCTTTGAATTTTTATCCCCGTTGATGGTGAATGATAAATATTACACTATGGATGAGTGATGACGAGTTTTAAACACTTTGATAATTTTGTCAATTGTAACAAAAAGTGGCATATGTCATATATTGGAATTTATCAGTTATATTGTATAATGTTTGATGATTTTAAACTAATATTATCGCGAAATCTAAACATTTTAATATAAGTACAGGTACTTACGATTTTTGATTGTTTCGCCGTGACCACGACCCTTGCAACTGGTTCGAAATATCGGCAAACAAGAAAAATGGTTTATCGTGAGTACCTGGTACATATAGTAAAATATATAATAACTGACTTAAAAAGGGTGCCGAGAGATTTCCCGCCGGTTTTTTTTCCGGCCAACGTTAGTCAATAGGCGCTCAAAGCCGATGTACTGATTTTAAATCGTACCCTTGATATCCATCAAGTATATGAACCTTATAATGAAATAAAATACTTTAATGTGAATTTGTCGTAATTTCGTATTTTCAGAACAGCGGCGCACTATAAAACTTATTTGCAGGTACAGAGGTGTAAATTATAAATAAAAAAGATATAAAAAATTGGCATATTTAAGCCGTAAAACTTGTAACATTTGCCACGATAGTGTGACATTTGGTATCTCCAGAGGTTTCAATTTTTTTAAAGTTATTATTTCGTGTAATTTGTTTGAAAACTTACAATACCTTTGCATGTATTGATGCAAAATCAGTTGATCTAAAACATGCTCTAACAGTATTAAGTGCTATATTTAAAAAGTTAATAAATAATCGATCCAAAATTTGAACACTGCTGTGTAATACGCGGGGCAACGCGCTTGCGGCTTGTACATTGATGTTGTACGTATTAATCTGTATGAATTACTAGTGATAAAAAGTGCTGTGCTTACGTCGACGCTACAAGATTGGGGCGGACATTACGTCTATGTATTCGTAGATACAGAGATGCTAGAAAATGCTAAATTTCAGTGAATTGTTAGCGTATCTTGAGACGAGAGTAATAAGCTCCAGGTTAGTGCTGCCTCTCGCAACACTGACCAGATCTAATATACGACCGCCGCAATCAAAGTGTTAAAATAATTTCCTGTAAAATCGAGGTTTTTCAATGTTACACTGTCGTTAGAAATTGACGATTTACAAACAAGATTAACATAATATAATATACGTAAAACTTCATATTACCGAAGTATTTAGTGTTAAAGAAGCTAATAACACCTCACAAGTAACACTAAATACTTTAGTTAATATTGGCTGTCTTTACTATCTCAGCAATATGACGTTTAAGAACTATTTAAAATATTTTGTTTGTACATACGTCCTCTGTAAGATTATATTGTGCGCCGTTGATTCGATATACATAAGATCACTAGTAACAACGCGATAAGTATTAGTCACTAGGAAATTTGTCGTAGATTTCTTCCTCCCTATCAAAATAATTCTTAACTGTAAATCGTTTATGGATTGCTTGTAATTCAACTTTTTTCATATAGCCTAATAGGTTTTTTTTTCAAATCAAAAATCTTATTGTTTTCGGATTACCCGTTTCGATATCATGATAAAAAATCGAAATATATTTATCGTTAACTAATGTAATTTCACTTTCATTACGCAATTCAGTTTCTCCACCGTCAAAAAGTTCAAATTCTTCTCCACTATCACCACCATCAACGAGGAATGCATCCGAATCTTAACTGGCATCAACAAAAACGCTTAGCGTGCTACCATCTTAGACAAACCGATACAACTACTTATTGTTCTTATTTGTTTACACGTAACGATTAAATATTTTTTTTAAATATTGATATGGACCTTTTAAGGTTACAAGACTGTCACGATCGTCCTCATTAACTGCCTAACACTTAATCAATAATAACCAACAATTCGAAATATTTACCTACTAACTTACTAACGAATAGCAATGAACTTATACGAAATAAAATTATAAAATCTATAATACTTAAAGAATCCCGTTAAACCGGGCCAATTGAAAATTGAAACAAAATATTTGGTTATTCCTAAATGGGCTATTCGAAACGTGAACACATCATAATCAGCGTCCTCACTATAACTCGAAGTAGAACTACACCCGTAGTATATGTATTACATACTGTGATATCACTAACACTAAAGTACGCAGAAATTCGTCCACACATACGGAAATTCACTTTCCTATCGCTATAAATTCAGTTCCCAGTTCACTTTTTCCTTCCGTGATTCGTATTCACTACAATTACGTGGTTATAAAGTCTAGTATTCAAAACACGTCGATCCTTTCATCGCAATTCATTTGAAACTTCAGATGATGAAACTTCAAAACTTTCATTCAAAAACTTTAGATAAAATTTTGAAATTTTCACTTTGATGTTGCAATTGTCATTTCAATTTTGATGTTTTTATCATCATCAAATCTAATTCTATTTGATGTTTTCTCTTCGTGCATGCATGCACGACATCAATAGTCATGATCTACGAAATTAATATTCTCCAAAATTATCATTTTGTCATTAACTTCGTCATTTTTAACTGTCCAATTATCATTAATTTCGTCATTAGTCTTAGTTTTGAGATTTGTTTCATCTCATCGATCAATCTCATGATGTTTAAGATGTTTATTTGCTACATTCGTTTCTGTTTTGATCTCAACCTCAATTTCACTTTTACTTATCAGATCTCTGCTCGTTGAGCGAGAGATTCTCAGCTTCGTCCTTGATGTGGGATATGGAAGGACGATATCTCTCCTCAGAGCGAGGGTAGTCGTCGTAAGGGCTAGTTTCGCTGGAGCGGTTGCTCGATGACTCTTTGTTATTCGTATAATCTGCACCTTAAATATTAATTATTTATTTAATTTATTTATTTTTTATTTAAACCACAAATAAAAAAAAAAAAAACAAAAAATGAGGTTATTGTTAAAAGCATTCTCAGTTATTCTATAGAAATAAATAATTGAAGTTAGTGATTGCTAAGTTTTATAATTGATGTTTTTTTTATATAAAATGAATATAAAATAATGTAATCAATGAGCACGAATGGACTATTGTTTAGATTAGGCTTTTGTTATGATTACTGTTAAGGTTTTCATTATTGTAATTAAAATGTAAATAAATAAAAAATAAAATAAAATTCATTTATTTCAGGCAACAAAAGACCCATATGTGGTAAATAAACGAATACTTTGATTAAATATTTATAATCAATTATTAATTACGATAATTAATTACATATATATTATATAAGTGGTCACTGCAGCCCATGGACAACTACGTCCAATTTCATATAGAACAAAAGTTCTATTTAAGGATGAACGCAGATGCGTTCCTACTCTTGAGGACTAAGATGGTCGCCTCCGATAATATGTATCCGGCAACTACAGTTTTCCCACCTTTTAAACCTACTCTATCTGTACTACTACTCCTCTATCTACTACTCGCTTCTACACACGTACCTTTATTAGAATAATCAGAAGCCTGCATCTCGTTCTTGAGAGCGTATATATTGGGCTTGATGTCCTGAGCGTCGTTGGCGCTCAGGTCTTCGGCTTTCACGTCGTGAGACGAGCTGCTGCCGTAGCCGTTCATCATTGGAGGCCGGCTGTGGGAAATATCATCATTTTCTTCTAAATATCCAATCATTTCTTCCAATAATTATGTTTTATTTAACTCTAAATTTAGTGATTATATTTATTTATTCTTAAACCACAATTTTACTTTAGAATTTTTAAAATTCCAATTAAACTCAAGTTTACTTTAGAATTTTGAATATTCCAATAAACCCAAATTTGATTTTCAATATTTTAATAAACCCCAATTTTACTTTGCAATTTTCAATATTCTAGTGAATCCCAATTTTAATTTGGAATTTTCAATACTCCGATAAACTACAAAGTTTTCAATATTCCAATTAACTCCCATTTTACTTTAAAATTTTATACATTCCAATAAACTCCAATGTTAATTTAGATTTTTTAATATTCCAATAAACTTCAAATTTTCTTGAGACTTTAATATTCCAATATATCCCAATTTTACTTTATATTAGAATTTTAAAAATTCTTATTTTAGAGATAACTTACGTTTATAAAAAACGTATCTGGGCCAGTAAAATAGAAGGTAGAAATTTGTAAAATTTTTTGATGCCTTCTATTTTTTTATTATACCAAATACAAAAATATGGTACAAAATGCGGACTCAATGCTAGAAGCATTCTGTACCAGTCCACCTTGTGGTTCAGCAGAGACCATTGAGGGTGGTATACATAAAATTAAGTGAGTCAATTCATGCAGTCCACATCATGCTAAGTGAGCACATAGTTCTTGACGATAAGTGGTTTTTGCCGCATGGGCATTTGTATTTGTAGCCACAGAACACAGTCTTCTGGCCTGTCCGTAAAGAACTGGAGTACCACTTAAAGTCAATCACAGTTTTTTTTTGTAAGAGACATGGACATATAACCCCAAAGAGGACTGGAGTCCTATCTGAATTCGGACGTAGATGTATTGCTACTCCTGAAAATTGAGATGGTTGCCGCTTGTAACTGTAGCAACCGCACCGCTCCAACCGAAACACAAGAGTTGCTTTACGGCGGATTATGAGTAGGGGAACATCCCGATTGCGTTTATAGTTCTACCACGTGGTGACCACGTCACGATCGATTATACTGATGGTGGTGGTCACGAATAGCTATTCACACATTTAATTGTATTAAAATTAATTCCCTAAGCTTATTTTTATTTGATTGTAAAATTATTTCTCTGTACCTGTAATCCTCGTGAGAAGATGGATAGTCCTCAGTTTGCATCATGTGATCATCACCAGAAATGTATGACAAGTTGCAGTCTTCCATCATGCCCTGTGATTGACGTAACATTGAAAAATATTAGAATTATATTTCACGATTTAGGTAATGAAATAAATAAAATTAAATAAAGTAAAATAAAATAAAGTGAAATAAACAAAGTGAAGTAGATAAAGTGACAAAAGTGAACTGAAAATTATTTGTTGCGAATAACACAGAAATAAGTTTGTCAGAAATACATAATTTTATATGTTTAATATCACATATGTAATCACAATTAAAATAATTATGTACAACAGAGACGTATTATGTACTATTCATAGATTTTTATATAGTATTCATGTAATTAATAAAGTAGTGTAAAGAACTGATTGACTGGCAATAAATGTTGAGTATTGATGTCAAATTTATAAAATATATCTGAATATCAATGATACAGCATATCTACATAAAGTCAAAGTTACAAACGAGCATGCCATCCATCTGATGGTGACTGGTGTAACCAACTCCATAGATCAGGAGTCAGACCTGAAGTCACAAGCGTTGCTACTACTAAGATGGATGCCTGATTTGTAATTGAAACGAAAATCGCACCTATTGCAATGCAACAATTACTCCAAGCTTGAAATGAATACGGCGGTGGTACCTCCCAAGCGGGACTGTACAAGTTCTACCAAAAATTTAAAAAATTTTCAGAATATTTTCAAAAGTTTTATAAGTACCTGAAGGTTACGTTTAAGAGCCTCACTGTATCCGTGAGGACTGGTCATCATTGGTGGACTTTGCGCTCCCATAAATCTGTGGAAGTAATACTTCATTAAAATAACAATTAAAAAAAAAACATTGAAAGAAAAATATAAAATTTGAAAAACAAAAATAAATTTACTGAAAATTTAAATTTTCTCATTGATGAAGAATTTTCTTAAAATTTTATTTAAATTTAAAATATTGAACAAATATAAACTTTAATAAAAAAATCATACCCCGGCCATTTCAGACCTCTTCTGAAGTAATGGCAAGACACCATTACAAAACATCGAATGTGTTATTTGTATGAGTGTTGTACTTGTAAAGTGTTGAATTTTGGTATGAAAAAGTCCAATTCATCTGTATAAGTAGTTTGTGGGAGTCGATAGTGTGTGAGGTAATCGAAAAGATAAATATAATAATAGAAAAATATATAAAAAGGCAAGCTTATAGACAAAAATGAGGAAAAAGACAAACTAACATGCGACAAAGATGCACGTGCAAAAGCAGTAGAAGCCAAACACTTACCTCGTTCCATAGAAAGGGATAACACATGCAGAAAAGAAGGGAACAGAAAGAGTTAAAGATCTCTTCAATCTTACTTGGGTATCCAACGACGATCCTTCTTTACAATAATTCATTTAATGCAGTCTACATGCATATAATTATATTTATAGAAATAAACATGATCATAGATAACTTCGTATAAAACACACTTCGTCAAATATAAATTAAAATGTATCGTGTTACAATAGCAACGTATGATTAAAGCTAATTCATTAGACAAGTCATATTAAATAGTGATGTTAAAATCTATCGCAAAACAATTAGGTTACAGCTTCGCACTAGGTCTAGGTATACTGCTGCTTGCTTAATCTTCGTGAGTGATGAGAGTACTACGAGTGATGGCCAAACTATGAGAAAATTAAACACACGCAGTACGATTGCTATTATGTAGTCACATCTCTATAGTTACGCTAACATGACATGTTGATATATCTAAGCTTACACAGTGATACCTTACGTAATGGTCAGAAACATCGATCTAATGAATACCGAAAATTATCTTTGAGACAATTTCAGGTTCATTCCCAATATTTCACAAACAATAAAACGCTATGTTTGGACGCGATCGTCCAACGATTCTCACAATCAATCAATGTTTAAAATCGTTTCTTCACCAAGAAAATCTATTAGATTACCGTCATGTTTCAAATTTTAAATATCATTCTATGTTCCCTTTAACATAAGTTATTTCAATTGAATTTACTTTCTCAACAAGTCCATGATTCAGTATTGCTGTTACTGCTCATTTTGAAATTAACTCAAAAATATCTTTACATCAGTTTACTCTTAGCTTTTCTGATTCGGATATTACAATTACTTTCAACAGATTCTGAATCAGGGACTTCAGAAAAGTATTGAGCCAATAGATTCGTTGGACGGTCGCAGCTTCAGATGCGGCTGCGCCCTTACTGTGGAGGAGCGGCGTTGGGTCCCGGCGTCGGTTCGTACTTCCTGGGCCTGCCGCGGCTCAAGTGGCGGCGCTTCACAAACTCCGCGTCGTCCACCATCCAGAAAGAACCGAAGTCGTCCTCGTACCGCACGAAACATTTGTGCAGAGACAGGTTCGTCCGGATTGCATTCTACAATTCATTCACGTTTAGCATATCGATAACCTCTGGCGAGTATAACGCTCTGTAAAACTCCATTCGATTATTATCTTAATGTTAAACCCAATTGTGCGCGTCAATCGTTTGTCCGAATCGATTTTAAACTAGAAGCATTAAAATTGGAACGATTGAAGCGCACTCAGATCGTCGTGGAAGTGTTT
>DWON01006883.1:0-13449 GCA_018251015.1 Phocides pigmalion okeechobee
GCGGTGGTATCGCCCCTGGCGAGCTCTAACGGCTCTACCACCTTTAACGAGTGCCGTTCAAAGGTATTTAACGAAACGTAATGCCTAAATATTTTGTTATGATTGTACTTTGTGTTAGACATGTAATCAGATAAGTGTAATTTAAATTACGATTGTACATATCGTACGCAGTTGTACGTGTAGTACACAGCAATCAACCTTTCACTATCATTATATGCGAATAGAGTAACCATGTATCTTTTTTAAATATGGTGTATTAGTCCAGCGATAAGGCAGATGGGCGGTCTGATGGAAAGTAATCACCGTCGTCTATGGACATTTGCAACACCAAAGGAATCGCCAATGCAAGGCTGGCTTTGAAGGAGATTATTATAACATTATATCCTATTATAATATTATAATACAAAGAGTATAGTTTTTTGTCTCTTTGTACCAAATAACCTTCGACTCTACTGGACGGAGTTTAATATTTTTTCAATAATTAAAAAGCTGCGTTATCAGCAAATGATAACGCAGCTTTTTAATTAAATAGGCTTTAACGTGTTGTTTTTCTATGTTTGTGCGCGTTAACCTCAGATACGGTTTTACGGATTTCAGTGCGGTTTTCACTATTGTATTGCAGAAAACATCACTTAAAATTCAGTGTTTGTTTCTATCAATTAGTCTATAATTAAAAGTTATGTCATCTTGAATGTTACGGGTGTGGGTACAAGAGAACATTTTGCAGTTAGAAATAGTAGTCCATAGTTTTCCCTTTTGAATTGAAATTTTGAACTGTTATTATTTTTTTACTTTTTGTGATTTGATTTTGATACATATTTTAAAAACTTACAACTGGATGTTTCCTATAGTTCAAAAGATCCATCGTTTAAAGTTATAACAGAAGGACATGAAAAGATTAGTCATTAGCATTAATTTACAGTAGCACCATAAAATTAATTTAAAGCTAATAAGGTTAGGTGCATAATAATTAAAAAAATGTGCGTTCTTTATCCTGGTACAAGCTGCAAGTATGGTCAACCTACAGACTTTATCAGATTGAATATCCCGCAACGCATTCAAATCGAATGTCCTAGATCTATCATTGATACGATGTGGCTTATACGACCGTTGAAAGTTTTAGCGCCAAGCTTTTAGTCACTTGATCGAATGATATAGGAAGGAATGATAGAGCCAGTTTTGGGTCGTCGCGTCATTGTCAAAACGTAAAGTGGAAAATAAAACTTTGATTTGTAACAAAATTAAAACGTAATACATTTACAATTGCAATGCAAATTAGTTATGATTTTAAGGTTTAAGATAAAATCTAATCATATGTGAGTAAGGCAATAAGTCGAGTACTGAACACGACTTATGTCAAAGTATTATTGACAATTGAACATAGAAAGTAATGGCAAAATTAAAAAGAAGTCTATTTGCGACAGAGCCAATGTATGCAAAGTGGTCTGTCCTTTTTATTCAGTTATTGAGTTAACAATCCTTTTCTAGCTCGACGGGGAATATTGTAGAATCCCAGCGGAAGTAATTGTGTAACTGTCTTTCGAAAAAATATGTAAATGAGTTTTCTTTGGATGTGACGTACATTTATTTTTGGAAGCATTGTAAAAGATTTTATAGATTATGATTTGTTGACTATGTGACAGCTATATAATTAAGAGTCACGTTATATGTCAAATCAAGAACATCTTCTCTTCATCTTAGAATTTTTTCACTTGATTGATTGAGATTTGTAAGAAGATTTAGAATAGTGTAACCGTAGATTAGCTTGTATAAATACCTTCAAATCAAACACGATTTACAGGTGGGAGAACTATAGTTCGACCCGGGAAGTACCACCATCGCTCTCATAATCCGCCGTAAAGCATTACTTGTAATTCGGTTCGACAGGTGCGGTGCCGGCTACACTTTCAAGTGAGGCGACCATCTTAGTTCTCAGGTGTAGCAACGAATCTATGCTCGGGCTCATAGGATTTCGGTCGTGTTTGCGATTGTACATGCTACTCTTCTAACATAAAGAAATGGTG
Organism: Phocides pigmalion okeechobee; assembly: GCA_018251015.1. Lineage (NCBI taxonomy): Eukaryota > Metazoa > Arthropoda > Insecta > Lepidoptera > Hesperiidae > Phocides > Phocides pigmalion. Next base: position 2,025 of record DWON01006883.1, read on the forward strand.
AATAAATATAATTTTAAAGTAATACTACTGCATAAGTGTTTATACATATTTTATTATTTACCGGGTACTCACGATTAACGACGTTTAGCCGTGACTACAAGCAATGTGAGCAATGTCACAAGCTGGTTGGAAATATCGGTAATCAAAAATCAAAAGTCGTCAATCGTGAGTAACTTGATTATTTTGTACTTAGCAAAAATGTTTTACTCCGTCGAAGTTAGTGGTACATATATTTAACTTTGTAATAGTAAAAATCTTGGATTGGTAATAAGTTAAATGTAAATTCGGTTTATTCTGGATACTTAACTATTATAGTAATTTGCCCCGGAATTAAAATTGTTCAAGCTCGATCGAATTGAACCTTAGATGAAGATATAAAATATACTATTTTTATGCCTTTATATTAGTCTAGCTGGGGATCAAACCCGGACCCTCAGATTATCGGAGTGGTATTCCACTACGCGGATTGTTGGATGATTTGATAGGGTCGATAAAAGTTGGGTGTGAAAAGCTGCCTATGAGTAAAATTAATCCTTGAAAGTGATATTGTCGTGATCAAAGGCTCTCTTGTATCACAGTGGACCTAGATTTCTATCGTCCTTTGACGCCAAATGGATTACAGTTCATTGTTGGTGATGTACGTGCTAGGATATGGTGGATATATCAGTACTCCCTTCAAATACACGTCCTGTTTGACATACATTTTTAAAAATTATTACTGACCTATTACTATTACTGACTCTTCTGGGGATAAAATACATTTAAAACTATATTTGCGAACGTTATCAGAATACCTATAATGCATTTGCGGATAACTTATTCTGTTTTTTACTGAACTTTTAAGTGTTGATGTTCTTAATTTTTTTATTAGTTGTACAGTCCGCAGCATAGCTTAGTTCATCATCGTCGTTTTTCTTCTTCTGGCCTAAAGGTTGATTAGGAGAAAATGATTACAGCATGAGGTCTTTGTATTTTTACAAACACAAAATATGTATAAAAAAGCAATATTTTTTGTTATGTAATATATAGGTTTTTTCAAGAAGACGTAAATTTCCTTATTTTAGCTTTTTTACACTTTTTCGCGAATATCCAATAAACATATTTTACAAAACTGATCTACAGTCGACTTGTATGTTGTACTGAATTACTGTAACGCATATTTCATTTTTCGAAATCAGGAGTGCGTGACGATGAAGGACGACATCGAACAACACAGTTTTCAAAAAGTAGAGTGATTTCTGTGGAAGGTTTTGGTGCATAATAAGTTTATTTTTGTAAATTAGACGAGAAATTAAATAGTTAAATTCAATATAGCGATTCAGTCGTCGTTAGAAATAGATGTTCGTATTTGTTAGTTTTTCCAACTAGGTGATGACTGGATGCATGTGTGAAAGAAAAATAATATCAGTAATTATAAACTCTACTACCCGAGCGAAGCTGGGCCTGATCGCTAGTTAATAATAACGAAAGGATACTATGAAAGGTTTGAAAATTATTCCCAATTAATTGTATGCCAATATTTAAATGTATGAACAAAATGCAAATCCATGTAAATTTTATAAAACCGGCATATCGGTAAAGTGTAGTAAGCAACGTGGGAATATCGCATCGTTCTATGTAGAGCGTCAAGTGCCGGACCAGATGTTAATGCATTGCTATAATAAGTCGTTGTTCTAGTTAAGCGTGGGCTTTCTTATCTTGTCTTAGCACTATTCTGAGGGCCACGAAATACAACACTCAGAGCAAATTCGCTTTAAGCAGCAAGCGGTCCAACGTTAAAACAAATGTGCTTGACCTTGTAAGGCCACGAAACTGCGCCCTAAATTTTAGAGATACTCGCTTTGAGAAAAAGTGTTAAATGATTAGACGCGTGTTTAAAAAGAGCGTCGAGAACAAATTGAGGAGAATGTTTAGTAAACTACACATATTTGCGCTATGAGTCTCAACATAGCGTTTTTTTTACATTTTCCTCTAGTCTGCATCCTGCGAACAAAAACGTTGGTAACGGATTTCATGGCCTCGTTTTCCAAGCTCGTAGCGTATAAAAGCCTCAAGTGGGTGTTTCGTGGCCGAGGCATATGGGTTAGATTTTAATTGACATGTGTGGTTTTCGTTACTGTTAGTTAACAGTAATTTGTGCCTATTGTACGGTTGAAATGCATTTTGGTTAATTGATAGGTAAATTAATAACGTTGTTACTTTATGGAAAAGGTATGAAAAAGGCAATTGAAAAACGTTTTTGGATCGTGTTCTTTTAGAAACTAGCTTTTTTTTATTGTGTAAGAGTAAGAAACGAGCATGCACGCCACCTGATGTTAAGTGATCACTGCAGACCGCCCCGGGCGAGCTCTAACGGCTCTACCACTACCAAGTAATGCAATAATAAATCATTATTGGCAATGCATTTAATGTTCTCAATTATACATATTAACCAACTTCACTAGATTAATTAAAAGATGGACAGCTGTCATTATAAAGATTACATTTCTGCCTTTTGACAAAGGAACCTTTCCTAAAAGGATAAACTGTTTACCTTAGAAAAATCTATGTAATTGTACATATATTTTACAATGATCTTTTATCAGATTTGACGTAAAACAACCCAATATGTATATTACGACTTTAGAAATCGAAATATTTACAAAATTATAAATTATAGCCGTCATAACGCATATAACAACGAAATATGACATATTTTTACATAAAACTAACATTCATCGCTACTGTATTGCATAGTAGTCAATTCAATAAGAATATATTTTAATAAATTAGAAATCAATACCTTGTATCTGAAGCTGCATTTAGGTATTATGCATCTGACAAAGATGGATGTACGTCTATCTCAATAAATATTAATTTTTATTGCCTTCAATTACTTATGTCGGAATAAATCTGTTTTGTTATGTAAATTCGTGTATTTGTTAATATAAAGTGGGATTCAAGAGGAAATTGTTGAAATTGTTGCTGTTTTTTTTTTAAGTTATAAGAGTGGCAAATGAGCGTACAAGCTAGCAGATATTAAGAGGTTGCTGTAGCGATGGGCGTCCACATTGTGGAAATTTTGTGCTGTTTTTTTAGGAGTGGCAAATGAGCATTGAGGCTACCTGTTGTTAAGAGGTTGCTGCAGCCGATGGGAATCCACGCTGAATCTAAAAAAATATTGAGGAAATTTTATGCTGTTTTTATGGAATGCGGTGAAAAAATAAAAAAATACGGTGCACATTGAGGAAATTTTGTGCTGTATTTTTAAGGAGTGCCAAATGAGCGTACAGGCAACCTGATGTTAAGAGGTTGCTGCAGCCGTTGGGCATCCACATTGAAGAGATTTAGTGCTGTTTTTTAAGGAGTGGCAGATGAGCGTACAGGCTACCTGATGTTAAGAGGTTGCTGCAGCTGATAGGAATCCACGCTGAATTTAACAAAATATTGAGGAATTTTTGTGCTGTTTTTAAAGAGTGGCAATTGAGCGTAAGAGCTTCCGATGTTAAGAGATTGCTGCAACCGATGGACATCTACATTGAACCTAAAAATACTCAGGATATTTTAAGGATATTAAGCCTTCAAATTAATATCTTAGTATGTATATTTCATGTTATTTTGTTCTGTCACCTATAAGTAATGCTAAAACTATTTAAATTTTTGAGGTTAGGTACCAGTTTATTGTATTAGTTATTACTCGCTGCAATGATATTTGATATTTATTTAGGGGCTTCAACGTGAGCGAAGCTGCGGACAAACATTAGTAAATTAATATTTTACATTAACATCTCACCGAATCGAACCCGGGTCGTAACAAATCGACTCGTGAACATTGTGGCACGTACACATATCATAAATGTAATCACAAATTGCAGTCGATAGCAGCCGGGTCATACCTACATCAATTCCGATACATTGGGAGATAGAATAAGGACGGTTGCGGTTAGGGTTGTCACAGTTTTTACCCATAATATTTTATTATAATAATCAGATTTTAAATATACATGTAATACTATGTAAGTGCATGCAATTAACGTTTTCTTGCAAACAGAAATATAAGAAATAAATACAACACGATAACTTATTGTAATATAATGTATGGGAGTTTTTAGTTTATTTTTTGTGGATAACTTGCGACCAAGAGTGCCTGAAGAGAGGCTAAAATTAAGGTTAAAATTACAAAGCGTATTAAGATGAATACATTAACTGTTCTCTTTTTATCAACAAACTATGAATTGTGTCATTTGCTACATCAAATATTCTTTCTAGAACATGTGCTATACACGTACAAAATGTAACAAACCACATAATTACATATTTTTATTTACTAGCTGATAATAATAGTTGTGAGAGGTGTCAACCCTAATCGCAACCGGTTGCAGTCCGACTTTCAGCTGTCCACCACATTACACTCGCGAGGCAAGTTGAACTAGTTTAGACTTGTCTGGTTTAAAATATAAACGACTTTGAGAAAACCTCTATTTTGCTCTCGAATTCGGTTCTATTTCTGTTTCATACTCCTAATATTAGAATTGTAACTAGTTAGTAAATATATCATTCATAGCAAGTATATCATTAAATTACATATAAACATATTGCTCATGAAGAAATATTTACATTTTGTGAATTTTACAGAAACAATAATCAAATATTTGTGAGAAGTTTAAAGTAAATGTATACAATTATTTTGATAACACTATGGAATGTCTTGTCTATACACTATATAACGAATACACCAAAGACAAGTACACAGACAACCACATCTCGAACAAAAACGTAAATCATTATATACCATACTTTAAAATTAGGATTCTTCTTTAAGGTAAACATTGTTCTATCGGTAGCGTTGCTGCAGGAAAATGTCCAACAGTTCATTCAAAAATTAAAGACTAATCCGTGGCACAAATACTGTAGAGATAAGAATTTCAAAATTGTGTAGGACATTCACGTTTTAATAAGCTTTAAAACGAATTACTTTAATTCGAAATTGTGACAAAATGAACATTAAATTTAATCTTTTCCAATCGGCAGAAACAGCTTCACGATAAAGTTAACAGCATCAATTTAAGAATGAACATAAAATAAGTTTAATTAAAATTCCATTCGCAAACCAGAGTGTCCTACAACAAACTGAGAAGAGCCAGTTATTTCGAAAATTCTTTAGTAGTTATCGGAAACTGGCGCGTCGAGAGGAATGCCTTAATGAAATTAATTGGTTGGCGATTTCGGAAGGCAAATAAAAATATTCAGATATTCTTGACGCTAATGAGAATCTACTGCCTCTGTTCTTGATATAAATAATCGAGCGATCGGCGACAGGCGAACTTTTTGCTATGGCGAAGGAAGATGTAAATGAGTCAGCGATCACGAATCGTCTCAATTGATTTTATGATAATAGGAAATGATCCTATTAGCTTATATCGACTTTTTTATTCAACGGAAGTAGCAAAAGAATGTAGCTCACCTGATGTTAGTAATCTCTGCAGCTCATGGACATTTGCAAGTTATTCCATTAATAATAGTTATCTCATTTTAAGTCAATTACACGCATTGCTTGTTTCGAGAATTAGTGGAATACGTAGAAATACCTGTTGAGTATGCCACCTGCTCTACCGTTCAAAATCTAACAAGGGAGTATGACAACGTTGCTTTAAGGAAAAAAAAAATACAAATTCAAAAAGAGTTTTAAAATTCCCGGCCATTTACGGATATTAAAGTTTAAGATATTAGTATGGATGCCTTATTCTCTTTCGACTATCATCAGCGGTTTTGAGAAATATATCGTCATTCGATGCTTCACCTGTGCGCCAAATACGGTGCATTGAATGACGAATACTCGGTATATGGTCCAAGAAGAACAAAGAAAATTGTTTCCCACCTTTATACGCGGACCAAAATTGAACCGAAGGTGGTCTGTACATGTTTCTTACGGCTATAAATTTGAGGTATTAAAAATATGAGGGATCGCACCACATGTCGACAGGAGCAATTAATTACGTTCATCGCTCTCTTGCCGGTTTGACGAGTGTAATTAAAAATATTCGCATCGTATTTCGGTCATGAGCAATCCCTGTATTAAGAGCAATTCAGCTGATGAACACAATTGGATACAGTCGATTAGTTAAGTCTCAAATGGAACATGTCGTAAGTCTCGCTACTATCCGCTCGAGTATTTGTGTCATTCTGTGGGAATGTAATCCTTTCCTCTTGTGTGTCCTTAATTGGAGACGAAATTGATGACCGTTTTTTTTCCACGGAATGTATGTTTGTGAATATTTTTTGTGTTTCACGGCGCGTTCTATTACAGTTATAAGTGAAGAGATTTTTAAAGAAAATATTAGGCAGATAATGGTTTTAAATTTATAATTAAATATCGCAGAGCTTTACATTGCATCTGCAAGATAAGGAAGGGTTAAATAAGTAATTTTATGACTTTGTAAGTGCATTTATCACTAAATATTGACATAAAAAATATATATTTAGAAATAAAAAAAAATCGGATAATATGTTTAGTGATTGTGATTCGTAGAATTTAACATATTTCAACTCTATACCGCCAATAGATCCCAAAAAAATCTTATCATCTACCTATCCTTATAAAAAGGCTCGGCATAACAGGCAAAATAACTATGCAAAAGTGAAAAATGATGATATTTAAAATAGTTTTTTGCCTTTTTTATATTAGAATAAACATCAATGTTCATTTGTTGGTACTACAAAATTCGTAATAAAAATCAAAGAAGTAATGGTGCATGTTGGCTATATAGTTTTATTGCTATTGGTTGTAATGGCTAGGTTGTCCTGATAAAATATAGAATAAGTGTCAAAATATTAATTATGACTGGAGTAATTGCTTCTTTATTTTTAGACAAGAAAGAAATAAACAATGTATTATTTTAAAAGGGGAAAGAAATGTAGAGGCAGAAATTTCAAAATAAAATATAGAATAATGTTTTAAAGGTGGGAGAACTATAGTTCGACCAAGGAGGTACCGACGTCGCCCTCATAATTCACCGTAAAGCATTTCTTGTGTTTTTGTTGCAGATGTGCGTTTGCCGGCTACACCTTGAATCGAGGCGACCATCTTAGTCCTCAGGAGTAGTAACGTATCTACATCAGGTGGTTTGCATGCTCGTTTGTTACTATTCTCACATAAAAAAATAAGGAATAATAATAAGATTTAATGAAAATTAGATACAAATTACTATTTATATGTACGTTTGTATCTGATTTAGCGGGTCATCATAATCATCAACATCAACATCAACATCAACATCAATCTTATACTGACCTAAAACACAGGTTTTTTTTTTATAATTAAAGAGTAAGAAACGGGCATGCAGGCCACCTGATATTAAGTGGTCACTGCAGCCCATGGACAACCACGTCTAATCAAATCAAATCGAACTCAAATAGAACAAGTTTTATTTAAGGATAGACGCGGATGCGTTCCTACTCTTGAGGACTAAGATGGTCGCCTCCAATAATGTGTATCCGGCAACCACACCTCCCCAACTGAAACACAATACATGAAGAACATGTTGCTTTACGGCGGGTTATGAGGGTGGCTGTGGTACCGCCCCGGGAGAGCTCTAATGGCTCTACCACCTTTAAAACATAGGTCTTTTTTCAGAACGAAAAAGTAAAGTCGGAATCAAATATGCTGGGTAAGTACTTGTAGTACTATTTGTAGACCACAGACAGATTTCAGAAGGTTTTCGATAAGTTCTCGGGCACAAAGTTTTCCATATTCGTTGTTCATGTTTATAAGTTTACTGATAGTGACAGTTCAGCCGTGACCACGAGCCATGCAAGTGGTTCGAAATATCGGCAATTAAAAAGCGTTAATCGTGAGTACCTATTATATAGCAAAATATATAAGTTCCGAGATGATATTCCTTTAATTCATAATGTTTTACTTCTTCATTAAAGCAAGTGATAATTAATTTGTTATGTCCATTTTACTTAGCAAACATTATGACAATGCAATCATCGTCTCTGTTGCAAAGAGTACTATAATTGTCAAACTGTTTCAAAAGAATTTTGATAAAATAATGCCCTGTAGCCTCTGGCGTCGTGTCAAAGTTGATTGATTACAATGGTATTGGGAATTTATCTCTGCGGCAACCGAAGTGAAAATATCTGGAATGGCAAAGGTTGGAAGTCCATTTATTATATTTATTGTAAGATTATATGGTATGAGTAGATTTTGCTCGCTGCCTTGCTTGTGCAGAAGTCAATATGACGGTACACTTCAATATATTCTGCAGATCTATGTTTACTATATGATACATCTTGAAATAGAATAAACATATCTATATTTGAAGTAAATTATGGTCTATTACCCTTTTTGGGGTGGATGGGTTCTATATTCCTTTCATAGTGCTAATTTACGTAAATAACATATGTGAAGAACTTAACGATTATTGGCTTAGCGTTTTGTTGTTTTTCTTTTTTTATATAATATTGTTTATAAAAATGTTTATAATAATAAATATAATAATTTATTTATTTCGGTTTGACGTCAATTGTGTTTTTATATAACCAAGTTACATTTTACATAATATAGTATTTTTAATTACTTTAACTATTGATAATAAATAATTTGTAATAATGCATGTCAACGAAAAAAAAATATTTTTTTTATTTATTTCTCTTGTAAACACAATATAAGGCGTGTTTTTTCGATTACAGTATAAAACGGTTCCTTTTAAGTAAAAAATAAAGCAACTAAAAGTGGAGTCCTATACTAATGGATCTTTAAAGAGTTGTTTTTACCGCCATAACGCATCTTGTGTTTATGTTAACTGCATGTTTATAATGCAGGTATTCTCTCAAATAGCTAGAGCTATACAATGTAGAAGAACATATGATACAGATAAGCAATAGCGTTTTCAATTAGAGAGTGTTTAATATAGAATGAACATATAGTACACAATTCTGTATAAGGTCGATGCGATATACATAATTGCGTCTAGTACTTGTTTACTAGATGAAAGAAAACATGGTGACGAAATTTGCAATACTTGGAGTTCTCCACAACGTTATTGAATGGATATGCAGACGACTAATCTCCATTTAACTCAGTGGAACAGTCTAATCCTTAGCAATCTGAGATAAGATCTATGCTCACAGAGATCATTAGGTTGATGGCGATAAAGTGTCTAAAAAACTTGATGTTCTATGTTCGAAATGCCTGGATATTGTCACAATGTTCAAATTCTACACATTTCCGTAACATTTATATTGCGGGCGCCACCTGCCAGCCGACCGGTTCGCTTTTTGTCACGTAGACATTATATTCAATGTTTCTCTTAAGATTATTATTTCGTCTCACTCACAGTCGACGTTTTAAGGTTCCGTAGCCAAAGAACTAAACGGAAAACAAGATTATATTCTATTATAACCATCAGTTCATATTTCACATCCATTTTACTGGAAGATTGATTTCAATAAACTTCGTTGTCAACCTTTTACTTTCTCATTGCTAGGTTCTAAGCTCTCCTATTAGAATGAAAAGGATTAGGCAATGGTCCGCACTGCCCAAGTGCGGATTACGAGACTTTTCACATCTTTATGCTCTTTATAGGGAACTCAATGAGAAGGGCTAGTTAGATCATGGTGCGATTACGGTGCCGAAGTGCGGATTACGAGACATTACGCATATTTGTATTCTTCATATCTTGATGTTTTACTTTTAACCACAAAGCTATAAATTATTTTTATTTTTCCTAAAGTTATAAATTATTTTTAATAAAAATATTGTTAAAGTAAAGTAGTTTTTCTGCAGAAAAAGCCAAGCGACGTATATATGTTCCTCCAACGTCCTTCCCAGAATCACTACGCTACCACGGTACATACTTCAACTCTTTCTACTCCCGATCCCGACAGATCCTCCTCCTCCTCCTCCTTATCGTGGCCTCTTATTATAGAATACTGCAGCGCTATTCTGGCCCCGTGTTAATATAACGCTTTTTGTTTTACCGTGGTCGCCATCAAAGGAACTTTTTCTCAAGTGAACTTTTATATTAATAATAATTGTATAACATGTTGAAACAGTATTTTGAATAAAACCGTCATGCGACTTAAAACCAGCAGCACTAAACACCATATTCAGCTTCTGACCACAGCAAAGCTAGGCGATGACCTGGCGTGATAAACCAACCTTATATAGCACGCCGGTAGAAATCTTAGAGTTACGTCCAGATGGGTATCTACTCTTATTATGGATGGCGGAGGAAATTACTAACGGAAGATTTAAATCATATTCGAATAATGTCAATTACAACTTTATTCATTTTATCTCTAAATGATATTTATCTAGCGTAGCTATATAAAAGATTTTCTTTGCTGAATGTGCTATGCAAAGACAAAGATTAGACCAGATGCAAGATAGATGTATGGAATATGATTCATAAGTCTTACTGAAGATCAAATCCCCTCTGCATAAATGGTCTATTATGTATAATGATAAATGTAGGTACTACCCATGTCGTAAGTTTGTTAGATGTAACCAGGGTGGTACCACCACCTTCCTCATAATCCGCGGTTTTGTATTTCGCTTGGAGAGGTGCGGTCTCCTGCTACAACTTAGATATACGATGGCCTGTATGTCCGTTTGCTATTTTACAACATAAAAAGTAGACGTTTTATGTGTTCATACGAGTAGAATCCATGAGAAAAATATCACTATCAAACGTATGCTTTTTAAAATTTCTAATCAAAGCAATTTAATAAAGCACCATTGCATCAAAATATTTTTTTCTTCGTAGTGATTATGAGGTCGGTTTTTTTTTCTTTGAAACTTGAAGAAGTTTTAGACCGTCAGTAAACATTCTAATTAGTACAAACCTTTTCCTAAACTACATGATGAAAAATCTACTTTTTGTACAAAATGGAAGCAGCAACGAGCGTAGACATGATATTAATTGGTCTTGCCCCTTGACACTCGTGACTGACCTCTGACTCCTTCATGACAAGACTCACCTTATGTCTATTATGAGTTTATCACTAATCCTGAGGACAAATATATAACGTAATTTTATTTTACGATATAAAAGTAACAACCATGCTTGTATGCAGAACACCAGTAGTAATACTAATTGGTCATGCCCCTTGTGACTAACCTCTGACTCCTGCACGGCAAGACTCACCTTATGTCTATTATGGGTTTATCGCTAATCCTGAGGACAAAGATAAAACGTCAATTTCGTTTACGAGATAGAAGTAGCAACTATGCAGTCCACCAGACGATAAATCACCATCGCCGATGAACATGTGTAAACAATCTAATCATGATAATTCGATTTATACCAGTTTCCTAATAGCAGTTTTTATTTCGGTTAAAGAGGTATTATAACTGTGTATATATCTTCTTATATATAAAAATGAATGTTTGTCTGTATGTCCTTTATAGAATCGTAAACTATGCATTTGATCATATGAT
>DWON01006884.1:0-13449 GCA_018251015.1 Phocides pigmalion okeechobee
GGATACACATTATTGGAGGCGACCATCTTAGTCCTCAAGAGTAAGAACGCATCCGCGTCCATCCTTAAATAGAACTTTTGTTCTATTTGAGATTTGACGTGGTTGTCCCATAGGCTGCAGTGACCACTTAACATCAGGTGGCCTGCATGCCCGTTTCTTACTCTTTCATAATAATTAAATATATTTTTGATCATATGAAGAATTACTTAAAAACTATTAGGGACTTAGATAATTTCTTGCGAGTACCTAGATCTTGTCAGAGAGTTTCAATTCAAACCCGACGTAGTAAATTTAACGGTAAATACCACTTGAACCTACTTTATATGTATGTGCTAAAACCCTGTTGAACAGAACTGGGAAATTGATACTTGAAACTTAATGTACAAATCTATTAATACGTGGAAGAATTATAGTTCGACCAGAGGGGTTCCACGACCCACGGTCCCAACGACTATTTGGCATCAGATGGCCTACATATTCGATTGCTACTCTCCTCACCTAAGAAATCATTATATACCATATATGTATCATCATTGTGTACCATATGTGTATCTGGGGATTGTCTATGATACATATACATATACTTAACCAAAATACAAGGTTAATATACACCTATAATCTATTAAAAGTCTGTTATAAAAGGGAACGCAAAAATTACCTGGCAGACATATCAAGTCAAGCGCGTCGTCAGTTAAGTTGTAGACGGTGCAGTTGGTGGGTGGACTGGGAGGAGTCGCCGGCAGCAGAGTGTACAGGCACGGCGCGACCTGCCGCCCCGCCATGTTGGTCGCGACGCACGACAGAGAGCCGTAATCGGCGTCGGACACCGGAGTGTATCGAAGCACCGACTTGCGCTCGTTGGCCTCTATTATAAAACGGTCCTGTTGGAAATGGAATGAGCTCTATATATACATATATATACATATATATATATATATATCGAATTTATAAATGAAGGTAAATGAAATACAAACAAGTTCATTACCAATTAGATAGAGTCATATGTACTTATCTATTCCTAAATTAATGATTAAGTAAATACGTTACGTTATAAGGTTTTGTTTCTCCGGACATACCAGCTACCAGGAGTTAGATATGTTAAGGATTTATATAATATTATAGATACATATGTTATAGATTAAAGTTGTCGTTATTGTATGTGTTGTGTAGCAGAAATTTGCGAACTATCCGACAGGTATTTAGAATCGCGGGTTTTTGTAGAGTGACGTATGTGAATTTTGGTAAATCTGATATATTGAAGAAGAAGGCTTGGTAGAATTGTTCTGGAATTACATTTGTCCTTGAAATAAATATGGGAACTATTGTTACGGTATTCATTTTCCAATGTTCTAATCTCTTCTTGCAATGCGGTGTACTTTCGAATCCTTCCAAGTATTGTATCTTATATTATTTGGTACCGCTCTGCCTATTGTTAATATATATTTATGAGGCTTATCAACAAATCTAATATTTAGTTTATTACTATATAGAGTATGATCACTCAGAATTGTACGTTCGTAATAAATTTTGTGAGTCAAATTTTCTAAAATTCGTAAAGGTGAATATGTGTAATATGGTGTATGGATTTATTTTAATAACATTTATATTATATTACTAATTTCTGGTGTATAATATTAGTAAGTTGATTATGTCTGTGTGTATAGTTCGGGCAAGCGCCTGTAATATGTTTAGTTTTCGGTTTAAAACGGCAAAACGCATTTAGTTTTTCGTTTCTTTTCATATATCAAAGCGCTCCTTTCTTGATTGCAAATGTTAAGTATTTAATAGAATGTCTCAAACAATTTTGACTTGTATCACATCCTTTTAGGGGTCATTGTCATTGGAATTTGTTGATTACCAAATTGTTAAGCAAACAATCCTTTACATCTACGGTTTGGATTCCTGCACACATACATGTATGAAGAAATACAAATATGTGATGGGAAAGGGGTAAACGCTATCACTACGTCCTTTTTAGGATGTATAATTGAGCTAATCGGTAGGTAGTTATTATTCCTATAGGTAGGTGCAGCAAAATATGTACGAGTACCATCAATATACGATTTTTTAAGGATTATAGCTCCACGCTATTATCTTATGTATCGTGGGCGATGGGACTCATACGCGAAGTTGAATACTACAAAAACACCCACACTGAGAACATACATTTAAAATTCTATCAATGGATTACGGACCGGAATGGCATCTGTATTGCTCGGGCAGCTGTTAAACAGGTAACCCTTGCAAATATACTTATATTTGTTATATTAAAATATAAACTAAGACGTGTTACAAAATTAATACAAACATAACAAACTTGATATAAAAAAGAATTTACGCCGATTGAAATCGCTGCTTTATGATCTCCTCCTGGTGGGTAATGGTGTCATGGCAGTGAAATCTTGCGGATTAATGTTTCTTTCATCAGCATTTTTGTGAAAAAAATGACAAAATGAAGCCAGTTACAAAGTCTACTTTCAAATGAAGTTTCGATACTATTCATAACAGCTATTGAAACTAACTAGAAGATTTTATTAGTTTAATTTCTAGAAAAAGTAATAGTCTCACTTACAGGATCCACTTTGACGGAACCGAATGAGTTATTAAGTATCCACTCGAAGGAGTCTGGAGGTGGAAAAGCGTCCACTTCACACGAGACGTTGGCTCGTACCTGCAGCGCCGTACCAATAATCTTCATTTTGTTTTTGCATATTGGTCTATCTGTATACAATGAAAACAATGTTGGAATTGAATATATTTTGAAATATTTAGCGCGCAGGCATAAGTTCACACACGCTAATAAGCAAAATACATGTAAATTACTTTCGTTTCAGATTATTTTATAAGATTTAATATTTGATATATATTAAGCTTATAAACGTATATAGCATCTTTTGTATAATGCGGTATATTCATTATGTTTGGTATTTCTTCTGCTGAATGTTGTTTTTTTCACTATAAGTTAGAATAAAATTTCGTAAATTATTATTTTAATGGCGTAGATTGCATAAGTACATAAAATATTTACAGTTATGTATAATATCAAATTCGGTCAGTTAAAAAAATGGCCTTTTTTTCTATGAACGTTTACATTTGAATTGGCTTACCTCTATTCGGTATTAGCTACAGAAAAAAGGTATCAAAGTGTTATAATCCGATTTAGATTTAGCTCTAGGGTTGGTCTTAGTGGTATAAGTAAAAGGTAAATCAATTGATTAATCGGTTTAACAGCAGGTAATATACCCATGCATTAATATGGAACTACAAAGGAAAGCCTCACTGTAGCCTAAATTTGAATTGTTTTCATACTATGAATTTGTAATGATAAAATCCGTACGCAAACGTTATCGACATAGTTCTCAAAATTGTATAACATAACATAATTACCAATTTTTTTTTTATTTTTTTTTTGCAAAAAGCATAATCGAATTTAATATTTTTTTTATTGTGTAGCATCCATTTTTTATGATAAATTTGCAAAATGCACTACTTCTAATGTATCCTTATCTATTTTACCGTTGCTTAAGAACATTTTAAATTTTTTTAACATTTTCTTGGAGCATATTAAACAACTTGAAGTCCATCACATTTAAAGCTTTGTTACTGCTGAGAACTAAGATCATAGCTCATATTTAAATGAAGCGACATCTGCACTTTTTCACATAATTTAATATCTCGCTAAAAGGTTACAAAAAGCTTATGGTAATCTACGGTGTTCTCAATTTTGTTTGCGTGACTATTAACGTCGTTAGAAACAAATGGCATATGTTTTTTTTCTAATGCAGAAAAAGTGATAGCTATTGTGTAATTGTAAATATTTGCGATACTTACATACAACTCGTAATGGTACTGGCGACGATTTCCCGTCGCCTTCCACGTTCGAGGCGGTGCAGGTGTAGTTGCCAGCTTGGAATCGGGATATGTTCCGTAGCGCTAAGTTGGAGTGTCCCGATATTATCACACCGTTGGATGGGTTGTGTTGAAGCACAACGCCCTATAAATAAAGAATAGTTTATACATAGCCATAAAAACACAAAAGTTGATTCACGGTAGATTATGACAGCGGTGGTAGTACTTCGGGAAGATACCGTCGCACTACAGTTACACCACCTGTCAACCTGTCTATCATGCTCGTTTAACGGTAATGTTTATTATATGATATATGTGATATTAAAAAAAACACTCGTCGAATGTCGGACCATGTCATGTTTTGAAAAAGATTAAAATCAATTTAAGGTAAACATTCATGTGCCGGATGCTAAATATTTTAATACGAATGAAGTGAGCCAGCCGCTGGGCTTTTCATATTGTAATCGTATTCTGTTTACGCCAAACTGTACTGGTAACTTTACATCGAAAAATTGAAGAGTAATAAAGAAAATACTTAAAAAAGAAAAGATAAGACTTCTCGTACATACTGATAATAGTAAGACACATCTATCCACCGCTTAAACAGTAAAGTTTATAACTTTCAATTACGTATATCTTTGTGTATTATATAACATATCCAATGCATCATGCATAACAACGTTTTTTCGACTACTCTTAAAGGTTTCTTTTTCATTTTTTTTGTTAACATATGTTGATGTCTTACTACTAATAATTAATGTTTATTCTCTCTAATTGTTAGTTATAAAACAATAGCGCGCCATGTCAACACGAAAACCCCATATTTTATACATGTTATGGTAAGCATGATAATATTAATATCGATAAATCCAAAATAAACAAATATTTGGTTCTTCTTTTAAATAATATGTTTAACACAACATAACTTTTTAAAATATGTCAAATATGGATATTTTTCGTGAGTATTTCTCATGTCATAGTGTGTGAGACTCGACAACAGTATTTTCCCTCCTACTTATTAAATACAATAAATATAAATATCGTAAGCTAACGTTAAGAAGTCACTGTAATTTAAGTTCACTTGGTTCACTCATCGAGTGTTTTAAAAGCCAAGTGTACCATCATGTCAAGTTCATTTTACACCACACCCTAAGACGTCATTCATGAACTATTACAATTAGAATCGGTTATTTATTAAAAAAACCTTTTTTAAATTGAAATATAATGCTACTGTATTTATTGCTATATAATTATTAGAGTGATATTAAGAATGTCCCATCTCCTGCAGGTACTCCTTAATTTCCATACACAGTACATTCATAATCGTAATTATTTTCGATTTATTTAATATTTCTTTATTTATTACCTTTTTGTAACAGTTACAGCGAGTATAATTACAAATTGAAGATATAGTTCCATTTTCACGGCATAAATATGAAAATTACATATATTCGTAATTTATCTAGCAAAACATAATTATAAAATTATTATAAATCTTCCTTCATTTGTAAAACAAAAATATTCACATAGACGGATTCAGAACAAATAATGCCACTTACAAATGTATGACATTATCCTATTTCTGAATGTCACTCAAATTAGCGAACTAAGAACTTAAATTTCGACTATTATGGCGAATAAATATCCTTTGAATATGAACATTTCGCATCAGTTTATGCAAATGAGCAAAATTTCAAACGTAAGCCGAAGCAGAAGTCTGACATGGTATTTCGCAATCGCTTTGAACGGGCGGACATAATCATTTATATAACCGTAATAAATGTAAAATTCTATTAAATAGGTATTAAGTGAACGAACAAACGATGACACCGTTTGAATGAACAATTATTGATATCTGTAAATTTCTTAAATAATCACAATACCCTATAGATGTCTTTAAGCAGCACTTTAACTAGCACAGTTAATTTACGACCTTGCCTTTCATTCAACTTCCTGTCAAGGTAGCATTCAGCTTATCATTCACTCAACTTCCCGTTAGTGTAATATTCAGCTTATCGTTCACTCAACTTCCCGTTAGTGTAATATTCAGCTTATCGTTCAATCAACTTCCCGTTAATGTAAATGGCAACAATTGAGGAAAACTTTATGTTCAGTTATGAGTATAGAAAAGTTATTTGTTTATTTTAGCTGGTATAACATAAAAATGCTTACATTATGTTCCCATACTACTTTATAGGCAGGCGGATTGGCGTCGACCACACAACCGAAGTACACGTCGTCTCCTTCTTCGATGTCGTTAGGATTCATGTTGGCGCCGAGATGCATCGTCGTTTCGGGCATATCTGTTAAATAATGTGCGTAAAGGTTAATTTTTTCTACCAAATTTTAATCAATAATTTTATATAATTCCAGAACAATATACATTTACAATCGTCAATCTCATAAAGTATAGTGGTATCACATAAAAAATTGAGGACTTGACTATTTTTTATGAAAAGTATGTGCTTAATTGACTTTTTTATTTTGAACAGTGCAAATACTAAGAACATGTCCTTTTATTTTCTTGTGATAATGAATTTCCTTTGACTTTTCTAATTTAAATACCCAAATACAACATTTCATAATAATATAAATTAAAACATAATCAAATTTTAATTAATTAACATTTTTATGTTTATAAATGTAACAGTTTTCATTAGCTTGTTAATAATGACTAGACGAATGCCAATAAGTTAATATTTATCTAATTATTCCGTTACAATACAAATTTCGAGTGGGTGATATTCTTGGATTGTATGTACGTCTTGAGAGGATGATCACATATAAATTAATTCAATTAAAAAGTTTATAACCCTAATGATTTTTTTTCGTGAAGCACTTTATTCGACTTAACATAAAACTTGTACTAGTGGTCGTCCTTTATTTTATTTTGCGGCATTTGTTGTCCAATTTTATAAAAATGTTTTAGTAAGATATTTTTATCAATTGCCAAAGGATAGGATATAAGAAAATGGTACTCCGAAACAAATCCGCTCTTTATACTCTTTAATATCTTTGTGTCCTTTTGGGTGACAGAAGATATATTGGTAAGTAAGGACCACGATTGATGCAATGACTAATTTTATTCTGATATATATCTCTAGTTCTTTTCATTTTCTCATCAGGTAATCCGTATTTTGCCTCAACAAACATGCTTTCATTCAGGCATAGTTTTTAAGATGACATTCGTAGATATAATAGTTCCAAATCTTTGTTTTCTCGTTGTTATAGTTCAAAGGGCATCATTTGCTACATCTACTGAATTATTCATTGTGAATAAAAAGAAAGAAATAACTTTTATTTTAGGTTCTTTGCACCAAAGCGAACAGGAAAATATTAGAGTGACAATATAAAAGTCGATGTATTGTCGGTCCTCGGTTCTTCTAAATTGTTTAGTGTCATAAAAATAAATGGCCGATGCAAAAATCTACAACATTATTAGTGTTAAGATATGTAAAATTAAAGTTATTTTTCTTGAAAGATACGTTATTGGAATAAAAGAAACGTGAATATTTTAATGTTTTCAATTGGTACGCTTTTTGTATACACATAATAACAATTATCTCAAATATTTCAACAATATGAGCCCATAACCCAATTAATGTAGGATAATATAAGCAAAAACGTTCGATGAAGAACCAATTAATACTGTAGTAAAGAAATTCATTCCTAATATCAGATTATTATTAATTTGATTTGAGCGAAATCGTAATTTAATGAATAATTTTTCTAGGCATTTCTGTGTATCAATCTATCCATATAGAAAATAATACCGTAACTAATAGCATTCTCTGTACATGGTACATACATATGTATATGAGAATCTATTGTGGACCTTCATACAGACAGAATTAGAATAAGCCTAAAAACAACAATAGTTACATTTAATATATTTCTATGCTTATCTGTGCGTTCGTGCGAGCGTATCTGATTTCGTTGCGGTTTAATACTGTATTTCAGTAAGTATCGCTGTCATTTATAATCGGTCAGATCATATCAGTTTCATTTTAATTGGCTTTTAATAATAATAATTTTGTCTTAATAATAATAATAAAAATAGTCGATAAT
Source organism: Phocides pigmalion okeechobee (assembly GCA_018251015.1). Lineage (NCBI taxonomy): Eukaryota > Metazoa > Arthropoda > Insecta > Lepidoptera > Hesperiidae > Phocides > Phocides pigmalion. The sequence continues at coordinate 7,918 of DWON01006884.1, forward strand.
CCTCAGAGTAACCTGTCCGTCACACGGATAGCGTTTTTCGCACGTTAGCAATTCTACAAAATATTACGTCGAATATTATGTACGAAGACGTACATATATCTGTAAATTAACTAACTTCTGTTATCTTACGAATCAAAGGTAGATAACTATTTGTTAATAATGTTTATTTGATTATATTTATATTTTAATTTTTGCTATAAAGTCAAATGCGAAGAAAAAAATAAACAAAGTCGCGGGCATCAGCTCGTCATATATATAAATGCAATAAGAAGCACCGTGTTCCAGACGCTCAAGCGTGTTTCACTACGAAACTGCAGCTAATCCAACATATAATACTTTGTTGCTTGCTTTAGTTCGGTGGTTCGTTAGGTGGTTCCGTTCTCACGTATGTCCACGCTAGAGCAAATGACTTTTCTAGTTTTTGTGTACAAACTTTTTTTTAAATTAATCCCTAAGTCTGGTTACAAACATTTTGTGAAAAAGAGAAAGAGATTTTTATCCATATCTAGAGCATGCCTTCTTATGCCTGTTGTATTTTTTCTACATATTTTACTTATTTATCTGTTCTTTTATTTATTTATTACAATGAAATTAACATGTGATCAATCCCCACAATACAATACCCTTTATCCTGGATGACCAAGATGGGTAATAAAATGACAAAGTAGGTGAATGAAATAATTAGCTATTACTACAAAATACAATTTTAAGTAATCGAATAATTCCTACTATCTTTTTATTAAAACTTCTGATTTCACTCGTATCTTTGTAACCTACGTTAAGTTACGTTTAACTTAAGTACACTTTTTTTTAACATTTCATACTTCACTAATTTGGACTAGATGCAATCTATAGTCGTAGAACATGTACAGATAATGTAGGAGGATACACCCTTTACCCCTTATTTGTTGGGCGAAACAATTCTTGCGTTTTGGTCTGAAAATGTCGTAGTCGGTTCATTTATATAATGAAGTGAGTGTCTTTGCTTGTGGGAGTAGCCGCGCATCTATAATTGCCCTTGATTGATACTTACCTATGATGTATGTATGTACAATTACACACACTGTTTACAGTTCTCCACGTTCGACAGTAACTATTTACTATAAGGTAATGTGCATTCTCTTTGGGCAATAAATTTCGGATTAACAGTAATAAGTCTCGTAAAAATAAACCAAAATGAATAATAAATAATACTTTAGACATGCACACCACTTACAGAATACATTAAGTAGTAACTTCTTTTCAATCATTGATCCGTTGATCTTAGCTTGCTCCGCTACACAAGTAATCACTTGGCCATTTTCCTCCTTCGACGGCATCCACTCTACCACTGAGAGCGTCTCGTTACGATCTTCTAGATCCTGTTTATAGATTTCAATATTCAGTTTATTTTACGCAGGAGTGTCTGATCTCTCATAATACAACATGATTGTGTTTGAATTTTTATTCTAGTATCTAAAGAAAACGTAATTTTTCAATTTTTATATAATAAATATATCCAATTTTTATAAGCAGCCATTTCAAAACATCAAACATATTTTAAGTCCTTCGACGCAAAAAGAGGGTTTAATAACTTTGTCCTATGTATCTGTGTTTGTCCGGGGTATCGTAAATCGTAATCAAATAGATTGGTTTTGATTTTTTTCTTTGTAAGGTGACTTGATCTAGAGCGTTCTTTCCTAAGATTGAAAAAAATCTGTTGAGCTGTTTGAAGATCACCAACTCGTTTGTAGTGATTGAAAGGATGTGAACATGGGCCTGGAACTCCATTATAACAAGCGGCCCACGAACTTGAAAACCTGTAATCAGCCCTCAAAGGTACAGAAGTCCTGCTAAGGTTAGATATTTCAAAATATTAATTCCTTCACATAATCAGTCTAAAAGTCTAAAACTCTACAATGTCCCATATAAAGTTTTCAGACCGGATTTATTTAAAATCATCAGACACCATCTCTTGCTCTTCTCTTTTTTTACTATTTTTCTACCACATAATGTGTTTGATACAATGAGACAAGATTATATTACTTACCTTGTGTTTGGTGACAGAATCGAGTAAAGTGTCTCCGAGCCACCAAGTGATGGTCGCGGGCGGTCTGGCTCCCGTAGACTTGCACCATAAGTCGCCTTTCCTTCCCACTGATAAGGGCTGTTCTCTATATAAGATTTCCACCGTTAAGGGTTTTACTGTGAAAAATAAAATGTATCAGGACTATATTCGGGATATCCAAAATCTCACAAATACTCAAATTTATATTATTATCAATGTGGTAAACCTATACATGACGTAGGTGGTAAAAATAGCGTTACATAAACTTTACGCCATATTTATTTTCTCCAGTTATATAAAAATAACCCTTATGTCCAAGATTCTGCAGTGGAAATTGATTCATTACCTGAAATACTTTAGGATACAATAAATAATTGGGTCCTTTTAAAATTTTGTTGAATACACGGAAAACTTTGAAATGCAGTGAGCATTAAATATTTAATAGCGGGCATTAAAGGTACTCGTCATTATTAGTTCCTTATGAAAGCGATATTTTAAAGGAATACAAAATTGTAAAGGCAATCGATTTTATATAAACGTTGTTTTTGTACGCTTCTGTCGAAAATAAATCTCGCCACAATATTGCTCCAGAAATACACATCTCAATAAAAATATCAGAGCAAATTCTTTATATATTTTTCGATTTCAATCTTACTTGCGTCAGTCTCAAGACATTTTCTCACATAATACATTCCTTTACACTTTTTATTATCAAATACTTTATCCTTCATAAAGTACATGTAAAAGCAAAGCAATGTGCAAACCTTTTGAACGTTTCCAGAATTTTCCAGGTAAGGATTACTCGGATCTTAAGGCTATCTTAACACGGGCTACTTCTCAAGTATATTTTGTATATTTTCAAGCATTCCCGGATTTACTAATATTTTATCGTAAGACTAAATAAATATTATATATCTCACTTTTCAGAAGCTGAAATAGAAGCATTTATTGCTACGCAGACATAATATTACATGCTTCATAAATGACTTGACACTTTTTTTTATTCTCCTTTTCGAGAAATGATAAAATGATCGAAAATTATACACGAACGGCCGACAGTTAGTCGCTGGAAAGCGCACATAGCACCGTTGTTTGTGTAAATCGTAATCGATCCAAGAAGTGCGGTTGGCCGCGGTTGAGTCCATCGGTAGCTACTCGTATTTAAGTAACGCAGATAGCCAACGATTGACAAAGTTAAGCAACGTTGAGTGCAGTAGAATGGCGATCCCTGCTACCAAACTACATGCGCGTTCCCGTGCATTGGAGCATTTATGAATACAATAGTAAATAATGCAATGCATAAAAAGTACGTTGTAACTCACTTCAGTTATTTAAATTACAGTAACAAACCGAATAACGGGTCAGTTTAATTTGTACCTATTTGGAATTCATGACGGCAATCCATAGTCTTATTCGACAGGCACGTACGCAAGCGCATGCGTGCACGAAATTATTTTATGCAATAGTTATTTTAGTTCAGCGTTTCTACTGCGTATGGTAGGATTAATAGAACCTTTTTACAACCGACTTTTATATATGTAGGGTTAGTAACTCACATTATTGTGCTCAAACATGTGACAGTACTTAATCAATGTTCAAGAATAACACAATTATAGTGATCCAAAATCACTCACATGTCAACTGGAGGAGTCCTATTGTCAAATCTATCCACATAGTTACTTCAGTAATTAGGAACTTCTTACAGTACAATCGAGTAGCGATAAAAATAATTTACTGGAAACGGAAACCTAAATATATTGTCATATAAGATAAACGCAGTGAATATCCCGGAATAAGTTCATTGCCAATAATATCAACAGTTTATATTTTTAATAAATTTTAAAATTTGCATGACAATGTACCATTGCGATTTAATTTCATAGAAGATCGAGACCTTATATATATTTGTTTTTGTGGATAGCACGTAACGAAGTCACATCCTCATTTATTACAACAGCCTCCCTCATATTCTCTATTTTGAATTAATTCTATATTTTCCTACAAACTTATTATCGTTTGTCGCAATCAATATAAGAGAAACACGTCGGATGTTTGCAGTGAATGCAGATGCGATGACATTTGGGACAACAATACGATATATCACCTCATACATGTTATTCGTGTTTACGCATACTCAAATGAAGAGCTCGTATCGGGTAGGTTACGATGTAGCATTTTAGCATTTATTGTCATATATGTGTCACTGACTGACAATAATCTTTAAATAGTTCTCTCTGATTGTAATGGTATCTGATATCTAAAAATGGGAAAACTGTAGTTCGACCGGGGAGGTACTATCGCCGCTTTCATAATCCGTCGTAAAGCATTGCTTGTTTCGGTTGGAGAGATGCAGTTGCAGGCTACACTTCTAAGTGAGGCAACTATCTTAATCCTCAGGAGTAGCAACGCATCTATGTTCGAGCTCAGATAGGATTTCGGTCGTGTTTGTGTTCGTACGTGGATGTCTATGGGCTGCGACTACTTAAAATCAGGTGGTTTGCATGCTCGTTTGCTACTCTTCTCACATAAAAAATGGTTCTTTCTGATTGTAATGGTATCTAAATACTCGACTACAACGAACCAAAAAGGAGGGTGACGATTTTGACATTACCACAATCGACAATGAAAAACCGTTGACCGGGAATTCTCGTTGCAACTTAAAAGATACCTATCATAATCTGACAAATATTATCGTCGCAAACGTCTTGATATTTTGGTAATATGTGGCGTCGGATTAAGTTGAATATGGCGCTCTGTAGAGGACATAAAGTCGTAATCTTAAAAAATGATGTCGTGTCGAGAATCAAATGAAAGGGCTCCGTTACCACATTTCAAACATTGTTACTTGTTGCTCGTGGCTTTGTATTCATGGACCCGATAATTGGAAATAAATCTAGTTTCTATTCGATATCGTTATTTGTTTGAAATCTTATTTTGAATTTTTAACTTACTTTTTATTATATTGTGGTATGAAACGAATATATGATGCAACAAAAAGTTCTAAGAAGTAGGAACAACAACGACAAAAGTAATCTCATGCTTATACTTGTAGCAATTAGCATTTTTTGTTTAAGTTATTAATAATAAATCTAATTACATAGTACCTAGTCTTCGTGCTAGTCTTTGTAGTTGAGGTTCTTGACCTTTTACTTGTATCTTGGGAGATTGTAGCTCTCTCCAGATACCCGATCAAGTAAGGTACTTAAGTGAGAGCAATTCCGGGTAATCTTGTATTTCCATCCACTATAAATCCCCGAGATTACTTTCTCGGGTTCTAGTGTTCTCCAGCACGATGATCTAAACAGGTACGTTGGATAACTTCCCCGGCTATTCAGGAACCTATCTGCCTCTAAGTCGTGTAACACCACTATATATATATATATATATATATATATATGTAAGCTTAACAAAAACACAAAAAGGACACCTCATGGAAAGCTTTCACCGTCGCTTGCACCGCAACCAACATACCGTACGGTTGCAAC
>DWON01006885.1:0-13447 GCA_018251015.1 Phocides pigmalion okeechobee
GGTTTATTTTTAATTATCTTATTTGCTACTTAAAACTTTTGTTGCTAAAATATCATCTGCAACATCTTGAATAGTATCGCTTTTGTAATAAAGACTTATTGCTCCGTAATTAATCATAGAATTCTCGTTTGTATGACGAGAATATAAGGATTATTTCTGGATGAATATTTTCAAGCCTAAGTCTCTTTAGTTTGTGGAATGTAAGAAGCAGTACGAATAGAATTTTGCTACGGCGTATGAAAATGTGCGTTTCCCGTAGTTCGGGAATTTATTAGGATCGGTGACTTTGCATCCCGAGGCGCATAGTTTTAAGATTTTAAACCCTGACAAAGGACCCGTCCCTTGAGTGGACACGCAGATGTCGGTAAAATTTAATTTATGTTCACTTAACCATAGTTAATTTAAGTCCTCTTTTGTGAAAACAATAGAACTCTTAAATACATAAATATAATATTCAGTGTAATATCTCCTGTTAATCTTTTTTTGTTTTTCACTGCAGTACATATGTACATAAGTTTAAAATGAATAGTTTATAGCTTGTTGTTATAGACAAAAAGTATCTCCATTATAACATTACTTTCGGCATACCTACTATTTTATGCGTGTAGTTTAATTTTAAGGTGCTACGACAGTTCATTGTTTGATTCATTGAATAACAGCTATACCCTTTAGACCAGGACACAGTAACCCTACAAACTTAGTTAAACTTTGCTTTATTTTTGTTTAAAAGGTACAAGATCAACTTAAACAAGGCATTTAAGGTAATCTTTACGGTTAGAAACAGATCGTAATTGACTTAAAATAAATTGTAATATATTTTAGTGCTGATGTGAGCGGACGGCAGTAAACATCTACTATAAAATCAGTTCTTCTCAATCTGGCGGAAAGGAATTCGATTGGAGAGATGCGGTAGCCGACTATTCTCAAGCAAATTGTATTTTAGTACTCAGGACTAACAACATATCGCTACTTTAAAACAAGAGGGCCACAAATCAAAAATATTCAAAATCCTTTTTACTGTAAAAAATCAAATTTTGTCGGTCATATATCCGAATCAACCATTAAAAGCAGAATAAAAATATCTTTGTAACAGTGTATAACAACTATTTATCAGTTTTAAAATTACAGAGCAATTATACAAGAACTGATTTTAAAAACTTTAAATGGCTCTCTTGTAAAATTAGGTTTATTCGCGTTGTGGTCCTTTTGTTTTGAAGTAGCGAAATCTGTGTACGACCTTAGACAGGACTTTAGTTCTGTCTGAGGCTTTATGTGGATCTCCAAGAACAGCGCAACATCAAATGGCCTGCGCACTTGCTTGCTACTCTTTTTACACAAAAAATCTGCATTCTTGTTAATTATTTTCATGACAATAAAAATATGACATATCATAAGGGATTCTTTAGCAAACATTTTTTTTTGTATGTTTTAAAAACTAAAAACTTTGTGCCTCGGATTGCATCTCAAATATAGGAATACTTTTATGTGAGAAGAGTAGCAAACGAGCATGCAAACCACCTGATATTAAGTAGTCGCAGCTCATAGACATCCACGTACAACCACAAACACGACCGAAATCCTTACTGACCTCGAACGTAGATAGATACGCTGCTACTCCTGTGGACTAAGATGATCGCTTCGAACCAAAGTGTAGCCGGAAATCGCGCCTCTCCGAAACACACGTAATGCTTTACGGCGGATTATGAGGGTGGGGTGGTACCTCTGCGGTCGAACTATAGTTCTCCCACCTTAGATAACTTAATAGGATACGATATTAGACGAAAGCGTTAATTGTGAGTAGTTATATAATAAAATGTAACTGAATTGTTGTTTTACCAGTTTTAATTCCACAGTCAACTAACGAATTTTTATAGGTATTACATGCGAAAACGATTAACACTTTGACTGCGGTGGTCATATATTATATCGAGTCAGGATGGCAGGAAGCGGCACTAAACTGGAGCTCTTCTTTATACTGGACATGCGCAGACAATTTACACAAATATTGTATTTTTAGCATCAGTATAGCGTCCACGAACACAAACGTAATGTCCGCCTTCAGTCTTGTAGCCCCGACGTAAACACAGCACTTGTGTTCGCCCGTGATCCATACAGATTTGTACGTACAACGCAGGTGTGTACAAACACAAGCGCGTAATAAGTGATACACAATGTTGTACGCAGCAGGGAAAGTGTTAACTAGTTAAAATTATAAAGACAGTAGAACTTGACATTGAAATGTAAACTATTGTATGTTAATACGCAATGAAGGTATTCTGTAATTATCGTTTCCAATGCGACAGTTAAGATATTTGACACAACATTAATTATACATGAAGACAATAATTAAGTAATTAAAAGTTTGACATACTTACGTAAAACGTCTCTAGTATTTTGTTCTTATACACATATTTTTAGGTACAAAAAATTGATTCATTGAAGTTCAAAATATTAAGTGAATTAGTATCAAGTAATCTTAAAGGTGGTAGAGCCGTTAGAGCACGCCCGGTATTTATTGCAAAAGAGTAAGAAACGGGCATGCAGGCCACCTGATGTTAAGTGGTCACTGCAACCCATGGATAACCACGTCCAATCTCAAATAGAACAGAGAGTGCTATTTAAGGATGGACACGGATGAGTTCCTACTCTTGAGGACTAAGATGGTCGCCTCCAATAATGTGTATCCGGCAACCACACCTCCCCAACCGAAACACAATACACGAAGAACATGTTGCTTTACGGCGGGTTATGAGGATGGCGGTGGTGCCGCCCCGGGCGATCTCTAACGGCTCTAGGTAGTACCTTTAAAGTTTAACCGTTCGGCAACCCAAAAACAAATCAAAATAGTTAATCCTCAGTACTCGGTACACAGTAAAACGATTAATTCTGTGATAATATTAGTTTAAAATCATATCAAATGATGAGTATCCATAGTCCTCAGGATATTAAAGCATCAGCGACTAACCTCAGGTACTACCTTAAACACGCCTGTCCTATTTAGGGTCAGTTACATCATATTGACCTTTGTTTACAGAATCCTAATAAGTAGAAACAAGCAAACCCATGACCGAGAGTATAGCGTACAAGCAATAGGATATCAAGTGAGTTAGCAGAACAGCTATTGATTGCGTCATTGTATGGTGGCCATGAGTTATACTTTATAAGGACCAGCCGTGAAGGATCTTACTGTAGAATATATTTAGTATTACATCGTTTAAAACACTACACCAACACGACAACCACAAACACGACAGAAATCCCATCTGAGCTTGAACTTAGATATGTCGCTACTTTTGAGGACTGAGATGGTAGCGTCGTTTCAAAGTGTATCCGGCAACCGTACCTCTCCAACCGAAACACAAGTAATGCTTTACGGTAGATTATGAGGGCGGCGGTGGTACTTCCCGGTCGAACTATAGTTCTCCCACCTTCAATCATGGTATGTCTATTTCTTTTTTTTTCGTTTCATGTCTGCTTGCTTGCTTGCTTGTATGTCGACGTCTATGGCCTGGAGCGATCACTCAAAATCACGTGGCTTGCTTACTCATTTACTATTTTCCTTACATAACAAAAAAGTAAAAAAAAAACTTGTAGAACAATACAAATATAAAATGTTATTTATTTATAGTACATTTATTACTGATGAGCATGCGTATGCGCCGAACTCTACCATCTCTAAAACACAGTCTCAGTGTCATAAAAAGCTTGGAGTTCGTAGCTTGAAGGGCCACCTGAGCTTCGACAAAGCACACATCCCCTTTTTGAGTAAAAAGAGAAGTTTTTGATAAAAAAAAGTCTCCCACGAACGTATTGCGGTTTTTTTCTCTATTCAACAAAGTTTAGTACGAACTTTTAAGCTTTGATTGAAAGCATTGTAGATATTCTTTTATATACGAGTATGAAGTAATTTCCTGCGATTTACGAACTTGTTCAAATTGTGCAATTTACGCGTTCAGTAGGTCATTGAGTGTTTGCAATTTTGTGTAGTACCTGTACGGTTTGATAGGGGAGGTACCTGGACTATATCCATAACAATACACTATTTAAGGCGTGACGTAATTTGTAAGGTGGGAGAAGTATAGTTCGACCGGATAGGTACCATCGCCGGCCTCATGATCTGCCGGAAAGCATTACTTGTGTTTCGGTTGGAGAGGTGCGGTTGCTGGCTACACTTTGAAACGAGGCGATCATCTTAGTCCTCAGGAGTACCAACGTATCTACGTTTAAGCTCAAATAGGATTTATTTTGTGTTTGTGGTTGTACGTGGATGTCTATGGGCTGCGAATACTTGCCATCAGGTGACTAAATAAAGTTTACCATGTAAAAATAAATTTATTTACGTCTACGCCACATACAGACGGATTTATTACAATCAGATATAATAATTAGGTGGCACAAAAACTGAGTAACGTCAGAGAATCAATGAGCTGCTTGAAGGCCGTCAGGATTTGGCGGTTCGTAATTTAGTTATTGATATTTTTAAGTATTTATTACCTACACTTTGAAGTTACTTGTACGGGTAAATGAATATCCTCTGCGGAAAGTTACTTAAGTAACTGGTTAAATTAAGTTAGGTACTTGGTTTGATTTTTTTCCTTTTTTTTAAAGATAATCTTAAAACTAATTACAATAAAAACCTAATCTAAACAATCTAAAGGGAGTCCATGGTGCCAAGACAAAATAGAATCTATAATTTGTATACTTATATTTGTATGTGTAAAAATATACAAAAATCGTATTTTTTATGTGTAATGATTTAAGATTCATGTAATGCAGCTCATCTTATGTTAAAGACTCGCTGCAGTCCACACATCTATATACAACCTTGAGGTTAACTCAGATAAGAGTTCAAAACTGTTTGAACAATAGTCTATATCTATTTTGTATAGTATTATTATTTCTCTTTTTCTTTTTATGTATTAATTTAGTATGTTGTTTATTTGTATTTGTGTATCATTTCCATGGGCCTTAGTAGCCTGAAATAAATAAATACTGAAGTCTACATGCGTTGTTACTCTTAAGGATTATCGTCTTAAATATTACCGAGAACCGCTTCTTCAAACTCAAGTTGCTTCACCGCGGATTATAAGGTTGAATTATTGTCGAAATATAGTATAGCGGGAAAGTAGTTAGCGTTCTTAGAACCATGCCGCATGGGCACGGACTCCCTAGATTGTTTAGGGTAGGCTTTTATTATAATCAGTTTTAAGATTTTCACTATTGTAAATATATATTTTTATTCTTTAATTATTATAGTACCTGTCTTAGTTGATATCATTATATTCTCATTTGAAATCAATTGACAGAACTAGTCAAATCAACATAGTAACAAGTTATGTATTGTTTTTTAATATGAGAAGAGTAGCAAACGAGCACGCAAACTACCTAATGTTAAATGATCGCAGACCATAGACATCCACGTACAACCACAAACATGACCGAAATCCTATCTACGCTCGAACGTAGATGCGTTGCTACTCCTGAGGGCTGAGATGGTCGCCTCGCTTCAAAGTGTAACTGGCAACCGCACCTCTCCAACCGAAACACAAGTAATACTTTATGAGGGCGGCGGTGGTACCTCCCCAGTCGAACTATAGTTCCCACCTTTATGTTTGAATCTATGTTTAGCAAATAAACGGTCTGATTTTATTTGACTTCAGAGAAAACGCGATAGCAATAAAAATCCGTTCTCAATCGAACCAGAATCCATCTTTGATACATCCCAATGATATTTTGATCACGTATAATATTCCATACATCCAAGCCGGTAGGTGCTTGGTATTGGTTTATTAGGCAATGACCGTGACTCGTACGTACAAAAACTAGTCCGTGTGGTTGTGTGCACCGTTCAATTGGTGTAACTCGATCATGGCGCGGAGAACTTGAGATTGGATATTATTCTGTTTTAAGCAGAACGATCCTCGAAGGCTTCTTGTTTAATCTTCTTTGAGAGGCTATAGGGGACTACTTGAACCTGTTTTTATCTGAGAACAGTGGCAAACGGGCATGTTAACCACCTGATGTTAAGCAGTCGCAGCCTATAGACAACGTGCGACCACAAACACGACTGAAATCTTACCTGAGCTCGAACGTAGATACGTTGCTACTCCTGAGGACTAAGATGGTCGCTTCGCTTCAAATTGTAGCCGGCAACCGCATGTTTTCTTATCAATAAAGTAAGCGATTTTTGACTCCTGTTACGTGCATAACTTCAGAAAAAAATAAGGTGCTTGACAAGTATTAGAATCTGGAATCTTACTTTGAGACCAGAATTCTAGGATTTAACTTGAACGATCATTTAACCTTGCTTAATTTGAAAGGAAGTGTTCTCTGTGGTGGTGTAATGATGACGATAATGATAATGATCATTGTCAATAATAAAGCCTGAGTTTAAGGTCAAATATAACTCAGGTTATATTGTCATAGATATTTAATATTTCTTGGAAGTTTCTAGAAAAGCGATTTGATAGAAATAGATTTTTCTTTTTGTGAAACGAATACTTTGATTTGGTACCAACAGTTTTTAAGTAATATTTTTCAAAATATTTTATTTGGGCATCTTATGACAAAACTACTCGCAAAAATATTTTTTTATTAAATAAGAAAAACAAAGACAAAAATATTTGAAAAATGTTCAATTTCATTATTAGTTATTTCATGGTACCAAATAAAGTATTTGAATTTTAAGTCATTAGACAGTATTTTATGATACCACGGTTAGTGTACCGAGTAGCACCCGTTCGTGCAAGTCTACAACTTGACACTGGTATGAGTGTTACACGACGTAACAGCTCGTAGATACTCTTTAACTATGCTCGATTATCCGTCTGCTAACACTAGTCTGGACACCCGGCATCGTAGATTTGGATGAATTAATGTCTTAATGAACATGTTTTACCTTGGACGATTAGCAAACGAGTCCTGATATACAGTAGATATAGTCCATGAGCATCCATATCCGACGATAAAGGACTGAAGTCCTATCAAATCATATTTGCTTCAATTAAAGTTATCAAAACGGTAAAAAATTGACATTTACTAAACGTAATTTTCGGAATTCACTAGTATTTTGAGGGTTTTAATACCTCATCACTTATTTCAGCAATAGTTTGAATATCATTATAAGATTGTATTTGTATATTTACGAACTTCATAAGCCCTTATTTGTCAATTTAAATTCAAATGAATTAGTCATTCCATTATAAATTAATATCATCGGGGAATTTATATGTACATTTTACTATGTGACGGGTGCTCACGATTAAAGGTTTTTAATTTCCAATATTTCCGAGTGTAGCAGAGACCACGAGTTATGCAACTGGTTTAGTCAAACGTAAAAATCAAAATCGTTAATCGTGAGTACCCGGTACATAGTAAAAATATATGAATTCCGGGATAATATTAATTTAAAAGCATAGTAAATCGTGACTACCCGGTACATAGTAATCGTCATTGTCTATGATAAAGATGTTCCTTGTTCAAATCGAACCCCTCAGTTCTTTTAATTCAAATTTTAGTAATCGAATAGACAATATTCTTTTATAAAATATTTTTATAATTATACACGAGTTTTAGTGGCAATTTAAATTTTAATTAAATATGGCTGATAACGAAAAGAAAAGCTGATTGTGATAATATTCCTTGGACATTTTACGAAGCATTATGATATATTCGTCAAGAATAGTAATAATTTTAACACAAAAATTATAAACTGCCAGTCCTAAGATAAAGGATGTTAGGTTGCAAAATCATTAATGGGAAACTGTATTAGCTTTAATAAAATATTAGATCTGGTTGATATGTGACCAGGAAATAAGTTTAAATTGGTTATTAAACAAACAATATGTAAAAAGGTGCATTATAAAACCAAGCATTGCTTAAATTATCGGCTCCTGCGCCACTTGTGTCATTAATTGAAGTTATTATTTGTAAATGACATTTTCAAACATAAAAAAAGTGTTTTGGAGTTTTTTTCGCCGCGCCTTATGAGTCGGTGGTAGTTTGTTGACGTTCAGAGTTCTGTAAAAGATCTATTTTGAATAAAAATACTTTGATTTCGGTGTTGATTTTTTAATAAGTGGATGCCCACGTCTTCGAATGCGTTGTTTACTATATTAATATTAGTTGTAACATTACTTACTCAACATTTTTAGGGCAAGATACATGTCTGAACCGGTCGGAGTGACGGCACCTGGGGGAGGCCTGTGTCCAACAGTGGACACATAAAGAATGGATGGACGGACTTATGTCTGAACGCTTAATGCTTACACAATATGTATAGTGTAGTATAACATAGTTTCTTACAAGTTTGATAACTTTAGTCTAAATCAAGATGTATGCAAATGTGAATTTGTTACACTGTCTTATAATTCTTATAATTATTCTCAAAGAATCCGTTACATAGATACAACCCAAGCTAATAAAAGTCTTAATAAGAAAGTTTATTAAAATTATAAAAAAATCGTGTGTAAAATTATAAAGTAACGAAAGCATACGTGTCTTAGAACCGTGTCTTAGAACCGTGTAAGCGACCATATGGTAGAGATGTGTATATCCGGCCAATTATGTTACGAACTCTTAGGGAATTGACTCTAGGAAACTCTGTTCATTTTTAATGCTTATAAATGAAGACAATTTTCTCGTTTAAAATGTTTTAATTAATTTTATTTTATGATATATCGCTTGTCCGGTAGATTACAGTATCATGTCAAAATTTGGCACTAACTGAATTAATGATCAGTTCGACTAAAAAAGTATATGTATAAACATATATTACATCAGTTTAATTTATATTTAAGATCCGAATATAGCTAGTGTTCTTAGAACCATGCCGCATAAGCGGACTCCCTTTAGATTGTTTAGGTTAGGTTTATTTCATTATTGTAATTAATGTCTTTAAATAAGTACAATAAAAATATTTTCTTAAAAAACATTTTGTTATAAAGAATTGCAGGTTATTTTAAGGTTTTTTTTTCGATAAACTATAAGTAAAAGAAACAACCATAAATATAAGAATAGTTTTTGTAACATGTGAAGAGTAGCAAAAGAGCATGCAAGTCACATTATACTAAGTAATGGATGGTCGCCAGCCAACATCCTCAAAAAGTAGTTGCTATCTGAGTCCGTACTTTGATGCGTTGCATCTCCCGCGTACCTAGATAATCTCATCGTTATACTCTCCTACCGAAACACAAGTAAAACTTTACGGCAGATCATGACGACGGCGGTACCTCCTCGATTGAACTACAATTCTACTAAATCAATTCTTTAAAACGATAAGGTAAGTATGTAAACAATTTATTTAGAGTACAATAAAAGGTTGAAAGGGGTGAATTAGAAACCACACAAAAACTAGCACCTTACAGTTATACCAAGTGGAATACCCTGTAAAAAATCTAGCAAAAAGACCCTCACAATACTAGCTCGTAGAGACGCGTATTTTTTCTCAAAATCTCAAAAATGTTAGAATCTGCGCGCGCGCAGCGTCAGGTAGGGATTTTGGGTTCGCAGGTAGAAAAAATATTTTTGTGGATAATATATTTACAAAAAAAGGGCCTTTCAATGCGACCCACCCTTAGCACGCCTACGATTTCTTAGTTTTGTACCGCGACGACTTCTACTTGATACTTAAAATTTGTTACAACATGGTATCTATATTAACTCTTCCTCACGTTTTTACGCGGTTTAAAATAATATATAAGTGATGTAAATTATGTAGTATACGTATTGCTGTTTAAATTCGATACGATGATGATGATGATGATGAATAAGATACAGATTTATATATATACCATAGATAAAATTGGATGTGTTTATTGTAATATTTATATCCCATCCAATTTAAAATAAATCCAAAAAACGTTTTCAAACAATTCTAATTGCAAACAATTTCCACGTTTAATCGACGTTGCCGGTGACAAGAGGGCTGCTTCATGTCTCGCGCAAAATATTCTGGTTGTTATTCAACCATACCATACCGTACCGTACCACATACCGTATGAACACGGACGCCCTTTAGATTGTTTAGGTTAGGCATTTACTTTAAATAATTTTTAGATTTTCATTATTATGAACATCGCATGATTTATGGAATACTGATTCAACTCAAAAAAGACCATTGTTGGGAAATAGCAAAAGAATATCTTGCTATGACAACTTACTCTACTTGTTGATGTATAAAATTTAAACTGATATTTCGCTGAAGCGGTAGTAATGACTAATTTGAATTTAATTCAAACCGCAGACGGTAAATACGCTAACAGAAGCCTGTATCTGCAAGTAACTTAATCCTGACCTATCTACTAATGGGTCAGTGTTCCAATAAGCATACAATATACTCATATATTTCTGTTGTAATAAAAGAATGAAAAATGTCCAATTAATTTCTAAGTACTAAGACCACTTACACTCCGCCCTATAGGGGGTGAGAACGAATGCAACATTGAAACTGTGCATATGCGCGGGCGCATTAGCTACACACACAAACACAGCGTTGACACACAAAACCTTTGCACACAGGCAAAAGAGATTTATAGCTCCGGGGCATAAGTTGCAAGATTTTGGATTAGAATCGCAGTTGATTGTTGGTTACAGATTCTTAAAAATATTGTATGGTATTTTATGAAATGGAGATAACAAACGAGCGTGTAGTCCATCTGAGGGTAAATGGACACTATCATTGGACATTTTTTTATGTGAAAAGAGTAGCAAACAAGCATGCAAACTACCTGATGTTAAGTAGTGGCATAGACATCGTCGTACAACCACAAACACGACCGAAATGCTATCGAGCTCGAACCTAGATGCGTTGTTACCCCTGAGGGATAAGTTGGTCGCCTCGCTACAAACTGTAGCCGGCAACCGCATCTCTCCAACCGAAACACAAGTAATACTTTACGGCGGATTATGAGGGCGGCGGGGTATCTCCACTGTCGAACTATAGTTCTCGTACCTCTATTTTAGTCTAAGAACAAAGCTTCTACGAACGGACTTAGATGGGACTTCACTTTTGTTTAGGACTATAAGAATGAGACTCATAGTTATTTGCTGTTTTTTCACATTAAACATGAAAGTGGCATTTGTGCCGTCATAGGCAAGTATCAAAAAGATCTACCAATTTAAAAGAGTCAAGAATAATATGTCGCTAAAACTTACGAAAGTATTTTTTTTATTTAATAAGTTTTGCAGCTTCATTTACGTGTTACTTTCGATAGCCCGACCTATTCGAGGTCCTTCCTTGTAAGTTTCCGACTATTGCATGGAGCTCGAGGTGAAGATTCTCAGGAATTTTTGAAGAAGGAGATTACAAAGCTCAGAAACCAGTGGGACCATTCCGAAAATAAGGCCATACTTGTGGAAATCATAAAATAAGAGTGGAGGATATTTCTTTATTAGAGCTCAAACAGTTATCCTATTTGTATGTAGATTTTTTTACACATTAAACACTGAGATAGTCGCATCGCTTGTATGTATGGCCCGTAACCGCATCCCCAACTTTGCATTTATCAGGCAAAATGTTCGCAGAGGGTGATCGACCGACAACACGAAGATAGGTGAAAACGAGGATGCAAAATCACACAACCTACCACAACAATAAAGTCACAAAAACAACACACAACACGACACAAGCAGACACAAAAACACAGTTTTAAATTCAAACGCGTGCCAAGAAAAAGTCCGATCTAACTGACGTTTGCAAAAACACTCATTGTGGACTTTTTGTACACACCTCTTTTTGCTCCTGTTTGGAAAAGACGTGGATTTTTTGGATGCGACCGCTCTTACGAGTGAACCCGTTATGACTTTTTGCCCTTCAGGAATGTGGAATTGTGCTTTTTTGCTTCGTTTGTGTTATTATTGCATAACCCCGGTCAGAGGAGTTTTTTCGGACATTCGTGTTCGAGGTCAGTTATGGAGGATTGTTTTGCATACTGTTTTAATCAATGGTTGTACAAAATATATGGCTCATTTTGAATTCAGATGGTCGTGAGTGAGTTGTCCCAAGATATTTATGTGCACATGTTTAAAAAATTACTGAAAATCATTATCAGATGGTCATCATCAATTTAAGATCAGTTTCATGCCTCCGTACACATCCGAGCGGCTTGTAAGAAGCCCCATAATCTTCAAAATCTTCCCATAGATTGAAAAGCGCAATGTAAAAAATACTTAAAAAAGTGTTTCAAAAAAATCCCACTAGCAACACCTGTTGCCTGTCGCACCTACGCACTTCATCTGCGCGGGAAAACAAGATGGCCGACCATCTGTCCAATCACAAATGGCGCGCGTTTAAGGCTTCTAATTTCCGAAAGATTCAGAATAAATTTAGGCGTGAGAGTTGAACTTCAATGTTTTTATGTTAGAAGAGTAGCAAACGAGCGTTCGGTCCACTTAATTTTATGGGTTCGCTGTAATCCATGGACATTCATATCCAACCCCAAACAGGAATGAAGTCTTGTCTGAGGTTGTATATTGCGTTTGTTCGCCTAAGGACTAAGATGGTCGTGTCACTAGTTTGTTATAGGCTACAATACCTCACCGACGGAAACAAGAATAATAGGGCATATGACAGTAATGGTTTAATGAGGAGCCCTAAACAAAATTTAGAATTGGATCCAGCGAAACATCTAAATGACAATTTATAATCCTGGAGTTGTTCTGAATCTAAATTTGACTTTGTGTGTAGACAGCACGTAAGATTTTTAGACAGAGAGCGCTAACCAATTGGCGATAATGTACTTATGAATTTTAATCATATATAAAAGACATACAAAGATTGTTTATTAAAATTTATTAACAGATCAACATTTGAGTAATTATATCTCATATCAATACAAGGATTAGATTGGGTGGAGTTTCTTTTGCCGCCTCTTCTCCAAAACGAAACACCTTACGAGTCGGCGGTAATTTAGTGACGTTCAAAAAGAGTTCTGTAAAGAATCTACTTTGAATAAAAGTAATTTAATTTGATTTCATTTAACAATACATAAAATAATTATTTACATTGAAATCATATTTACATATTTTTCAATGCGTTTTTTAAATTCATTTTTTAATAAATATTCACGAAAAATGAATAAAGGTGAACATCAAAACAATATTAAAAAATACATGCAGACGAATTGATGACCTTCCGCTTTTAAAAGGACGGTTAAAAGTTATAAAAACCGCAGTATTATTAATTAGAAATCAATAACAAATAATATCTTGTGAAAAATTCGGAAATTTTATAGAAATCTGTCCGAGGGTTAATCTGGCTATACGAGGTAATGTTGCCAGTGTTTTGGGAATTCATCAAAAGGACAGAAATTTGGATGAAACTTTGTATATGTAACATAATTTATGTACGTCTATACATATTTTTTTAACTTACTCGTAGTTTAAGTTATACTTAGGATTAAGTAGGTAGTTTTAAGATTTCTTTTAATAATTACAAAAATATTGTAAC
>DWON01006886.1:0-13445 GCA_018251015.1 Phocides pigmalion okeechobee
CGTTCCTACTCTTGAGGACTAAGATGGTCGCCTCCAATAATGTGTATCCGGCAACCACACCTCCTCAACCGAAACACGATACATGAAGAACATGTTGCTTTACGGCGGGTTATGAGGGTGGCGGTGGTGCCGCCCCGCGCGAGCTCTAACGGCTCTAACACCTTCAAAAATAGTGTATATAAATCTGTTTAAAACCCACCATTAAACAATAACAGTCATTGCCCTTTATTATACGCTTCAATTGCGATGTCTGAACAAGGTTTGTTGTCGTGACGTTTGTCCCTTTCTATTGTATACGACGTGAAGAGGATACAAGATGGAGCATTGAAATAAAAACAACAGCATTAAGTATTTCCGAATACGGAACAATAATATATCTTATATAATAATAGCATTTCTGAAAATAAATACGTAAATTTGAATCATCTTTAAGATTCTAGTATTATATTCGACTAAGACAGCGCGTAGCAGGAAAATACGTCGGAATAAATACCATGTTAACAGAAACTGGTTGCCATTCTAGAGAGTCTCAGATGTGTGAGAAGTTGTATAATGTGGTCGAAACAATGTTTAATATTCGTTCTTGTGGTGTACATTAATAGTGCGGACAGCCATGTAACGAATCGGTTTAAAAGAGACACGGTAAGTCTATTTAGTGCATGTGTACTTAATAATTTGTACTAATATGTACACTACGCCCACTTATTCTCTTTTACATAGACGAACGCACACAGCGGACTTATATAAATATACACTAATTATACACTTTTTAACATACTTTTAGTTGTTTTCAAAACATTGCAGTTTCAACGTTAAAAAGGTAGTAAATAGCGTGCAGGTCATCTGAGGTTAAATGATCTCTTAGGTCATGGATATCCACGTCCTACCTCAAACAGGACTAAATGACTACCGGACAAACAAACAGGTCTGACGTTGTATCTAAGCTCTCCTGAGTGAGCGACCGCACCTCTCCAACTGAAACACAAGGTCAAACCGTGAACTAAATTTCACGGCGGTAATCATTCTTTCAACTAATATTTGTACGTCTTTTTTCGTATCTAGCGGAGGCTGACAGCACTCCACGATTGGTTTCCAACGTACTCAGATGTACAAAGATAATTTCTCACCACTTTAAGTAGAAAGAAATAAAATTCTTAGCGCCTTTTTTTACTAAACTAGAAGTTACATAAATGTACAAATGACACTGTAATTATACAAAAGCGTGCATGTGACGGATACAAATTGTAAAAATTCCGGGATATTTTGTCTGGTATATGCTAAAGGGAAGTACGTCTATATCTACTTTAAAAGTCAATGTAAGAAACTAAGGACATTAATCCAGATATACTTATATATATATTATAACCACTAATTACACAGCATAAATATATTCCATTTTACCTCATTATAGGTATAAATCCAAAAAATTTGTTTTAACTTTAACTTACTCTATATTTGTAAGACCCCTCTGCAAAATTACAGAATCTTATGTTTCAGCTGTACATTGTTTTCTGTACCTGCCAGTATCTTTAATCTTATCTAGGTATATACTACTATAACTATTTCTTATAGCCATTTATTTATAGACTCGCAATCACAAACTCGTTTAATAGTCAGCTTTGAAGAATTTAAAATAAAAATGTTGATGTAGTATCGACGTAAAGGTGAAGTCTGTACGTGTTTGTCATCCTGAGATTAAGGTGATTTACGCACGAGACAATATCGTTCATATAATCATATTAAAATATATTAGAATAGAATATCTCTTTATTTCCTAGAGAATACGACACACACAGACACAAAAAGGAAAATTTAAGTAACTAAAATACTATTAACAATAGCAACACAATACTAAATCTTGGTCATTTATTTACAGACAAAAGTAACAGTTTAATAACTTTTAGTAATAGTCAAAAAATATAAATAACACTAAGGAGAGAAAAGGAAAAATAAAAAAAAACTACATTGAAATAGTTTATACACAAAAGAAATAAACATTAACGAAGTGAATTTATTACCAAAATTTAAACAAAAAGTAAAAGTTAAAAATGATTATTTAAAGTTTTTTTTTTTGTGAGAAAAGTAGCAAACGAGCATACAAACCACCTGATGTTAAGTTGTCGCAGCCCATAGACATCCACGTCCAACCACAAACATGGTTAAAATTCTATCTGAGCTTGTACGTGGATACGTTTCTGCTTCTGAAGACTAAGATGGTCGCCTCGCTTCAAAGTGTTCCGCAACTGCACCTCTCCAACCGAAATACAAGCATTCTCCAAGCAACCTCTATTATGATTATGAGTATTTTATTTTTTTGTAATTTTTTGCTTTTTCTAGGAAATCATAGTCACAGTAGATGATGGCCAGTTGAAGGGTACTATCGAAACCTTATACGATGGATCCCAATATTACAGCTTTAAAGGAATAACTTACGCGGAAGCTCCTGTTGGAAGTCTCAGGTTTAAGGTAAGTTCTAGCTTTATACAACATTAAATGTAAGTTTACGATATTGATATGCTATTGTTCGATATCATACTAAAATATGTACTTTGATGTAAGAAAATTATTTTGACAAGAATAATAAAAAAAAAAAAAATAATTATATTTATATAATTCGTTAAAATGTTGAAGTTAATAAACTAAATTCTATATTATTATTTTGATATGATAATAATGGTTTCTGATACCGGCCGTTAAGAAAATAGGATAAAATAAAAAAGAACAAAAGGGTTTAAGGTGAATTTTACTATGTAATGTACATGACAAAAAATATAGAAATTTACAATTTTTGAGGTCATGGTAGTAGTCTATATCTTTGTTTAGGGGATAGGGCAGGTTCAAAGGTACAACACTTAATCAGGTTTCCCCGGACATCGTGTAGTAAATAAAGCCTGAATTCTTAACGCCTATATCATTCAATTAGAAATTACACACGTATGGAAATATACAAGTGACAGATACAACATTTACATTTTATTAAGTTGTTATTAAAACACGTGTTGGTACTAATATGTATAATGGTATATATTTTTAATCACATCACGTTTTCCTATCCTTCATAGTGCATGCTTTGAAATATATACCATTATACATTGTGGGGGCGGATTGTTGCAAAGTAATTTTAATAACAACTTAATAGCATGGATTTCCGCAAAGTAACGCCTGATACTATTAACTATTTACATTTTAATTTTTTTTTCTGTGCCATATATGAGTGATGAGCCGTGAATGAGATATCGAAGAATTTTTATTATTGTTTCAATATTTTTTTTTACATTTTTTAAAATTTTACTTACATTAGGGTAATTGATTATATAAATATTTGAATTTTTATCCCAGTAATAAAAATCTTTAAACGAATTATAAGAAAAGCCTAACCTAAACAATCTAAAGGGAGTCCATGCACATACGTCATGGTGCCAAGACCTCTAGCCGCATTCCCGCGTTGAATAGCAATCGTCAAAACCCTACAATAAATCCAACCCAGAGTTTTTTCACCCTACTTTATTTTTAGGCTTTTTAAAGATGTACCGATTAATAAAATACCGCGTTAGCAACGACAAGTAAGCCTAAAATAGTGGTATAAATATATTATTGCCTTTTTACAGATATGAAAGATAAATGATACCCAAAAAACAACACGGTCAACAACCTTAACGTAGTATAGTTTGATTGATAGACTTTTTACTTCTTTACAAAAAGTTCTTTGTGAGAACCACAATTAACTTCACATAACTCACCTCCGATTTGTTTTCGTTATTTTAGAACGAGTTAACTTTTTAAATATTTGCATTTGATCACAAAAACCGAAATATGTGCTTTTATTTTGTTACATAACTTTATTTTGAGATTCTTCAGACTTGACAATATATGAAAATATATGTATGTATGAGGATCAAATCGGTGCCTTTACATTTTCTTGTATATATCAAAACTATTATGTTAAAATATATCGTAGCATATATGTATATCCAATTCGATCAATTTATCAGACTAGCAACTCTTCCGAAGAACGTACGGAAACAATAGCATATTTAATTTGTGATTTTGCATAGCGGAATTTATTCATTTTACCATTTACCGGAATATTACCATATTCATGATAAACGAATTTTAAATGCCGATATATTTTTTTTACTTGCCGATATTTTTATTGGCTGAAGTTGATTAGAAATATCGGCAATTAAAAATAGTTAATCATGAGTATCCGATAAATTTTATTTTACAGATAGACGGACACACAAATTCTTTCGAATTCGAAAAAAAAAAACCCTATACTGTGTACTTATACATAGTTATTTAAAGGATATTTCCAAATAACAAATAATCATTATCATCATTATTTCTTTATAAATTAAAATTGAATAACTTATACGAACGTTTTTTTCAGGCTCCATTACCAGTGAAACCTTGGAAAGAAGTCCGCGATGTCACTAAACATGGCCCCGTATGTACACAGTTCGATTCTACCACCGAACAGTATATAGAAGGAAGCGAGAACTGCCTGTTCCTTAATATCTACACGAAATTGATCGACAGAGACGCTAAAATACCAGTAATGGTTTATATCCACGGAGGGTCCTATATGTCGGGGTCTGGGAATAATGATACTTACAGCCCACACTTGTTATTACAACACGATGTTATTCTAGTCACATTAAACTACAGGCTTGAAGTACTGGGTTTCCTTAGCTTAAATAATGGCGACATTCCAGGCAACGCAGGTATGAAGGACCAAGTTTACGCGCTGCGCTGGATTCAGGACAACATTGACCGATTTGGTGGCGATCCTGACAGCATAACGTTATTTGGTGAGAGCTCCGGAGCATCTGCTGTCACGTATCATTTACTATCGCCGATGTCGAAGGGACTGTTTCATAAAGCGATAGTGCAAAGCGGTGTTTGTTTGGAAGACTGGGCGCTGGGTCAGAACCCTGTTGATAGAGCATTTAGAGTCGCTAGAGTACTAGGTAAAGATTTAAAAACCAAAACTGAAGTAATTGATTTCCTGAGAAGCGTAAATGCACTTAATTTGACCAATCTCACGTATAAGACACTTGCTCATGATGAGATGTATCGAGGTCTTCCGGAGCATTTTGTACCTGTTGTTGAGGAAGTCATCCTTCCAGGTCCTGAGGCGTTTTTAACAGAACATCCAGCTGATATGCTCCTAAAAGGCAATGTTAACAAAGTTCCTCTCATGATCGGATACAACTCCGGCGAGGGATTGTTCACGCTAGACTACCAGCTGCAAAACTTGGATATCAATAACAGGTATCCGTCGAATTTTGTCCCTAGATCTTTAGTGGAAAAATTATCCGAAGAAAAGATAATTCAGTTCGGAAAGCGGATCAAAAGATTTTACGTTGGCAAGAGGCAAATAACGAGGCACGATTTGGATCAGTTGAGAGACATTCAGTCAGATGCTAATTACGTTTACAATACTCACAGATTTGCTTATTTATATCAATCCTTGAATACGTCGGTATACATGTATCGGTTCGACTATGATACCGACTTAAATATTGTGAAAAAGTTCATAGGATACACGACGTTGAAGGGAGCGAGTCATGCCGATGATCTGTTTTATTTGTTCTATAACTCATTGAATAAGAAAATCATAGATAATGACCCTAAATTGAAAGAGATTACGTTTAAGATTACAAAAATGTGGACAAACTTCGCTAAATCTGGGTAAGTAAAATTTATTATGATTAAACGGAAAGTTCTCTGGATCTAAATTACTGTTCGGTGTTTACGTCAAAATTTTGTTGATAGATCATTTAGAATCGCCAAAGTAGTAGGAAAAGGATTAAAAAGTTAAAGTGAAATGATTGGCTTCCTGAGCAGAGAAAATGCACTTAATTTGACCAATCTCCAATAAAACATTTGCTCATGATAAGGTGAGTTTAGGTCAAACAGACTACATTCTTATATGCCGTTGTATGAATCTTAACCTACTACGCTGGAGCCATGTTCCAAATATATTGCAACTGTATTTGCTTGTGCCTTGGATTCCATATGTCATTTATGAATTTTGTCTAATTATACTGGAACGATATTTATGGCTGTGGGAGTTTTCTGAAGTTTCTCATAATGTAATGTAATGTGTCTTAAAGGTATGTGACGTCTACATATTAGCTCAAACTTAACGACGACTGTCTAGACCATGCTAGAAATTCAGCTTAGATAAAATCCGATAAGAATAAAAATGATCAATGAATCTAATTTTTAACTTATTCCCATGGTGAACTTTCAGATCTCTAGATACGTGTTTCTTTTGCGTTCAATAGTAAATCTAAACGAAATTATATCTAAAATATTTTGATGATCGGAGAATTATAATTCGACCGGGGAGGTTCCACCGTCGCTCTCGTAATCCGCCGTAAAGCATTACTTGTGTGTCGGTTGGAGAGGTGCGGTTGCCGGCTACACTTTGAAGCGAGGCGATCATCTTTAGTCCTCGGGAGTAGCAACGTATCTATGTTCGAGCTGAGATAGGATTTTGTGGTTGTACGTGGATGTCTATGAGCGGCGACTACTCAACATCGGTTGGTTTGCATGCTTTTTTGCTGCTCTACTCACATAAAAAAGAGTCAATCAATCAATCACGTTGGATTCATCACTATGCTTGTAAAGAAAAATATTCTTAAATTTAATTAAATTCTATTTTTCCTTTTAACGCACATTATCTATCTTTTAGATGCGTGTTACAAACCAGTTTTAATACTCCTGGTTATGAGTTATATGTATGTATAAAGTAATTATGGCATTTTATTGATTGGACCGGTTTAAAAAAATATCTTTGTTTTTGGAGGTTATTGTTCAAGGCAATGTGTGAAATTTTAAAAGGTTTCTTCCTTCATTATTTTTGGCTCAATATTAGGGGAAGCTTTGTCCAGCATTGGACGCGGAATGTGTGATGGATGATTAATCTTTTTCTCTTTTCTTTGTATTGTCTTAATTGTTTGCATTATAAATATTTCGGAGAGATGGTGAGAAGTAAGCATGCATATCTGACGTCACAATTGTTAACTTGGAAACTTGATTATCTTCGTATATTGCTCGGGCAGCGTAACATTGTCGTAGAGAGATCCGAACTATGCGACGGCTTGAGCGAGAATGATCACTACCTGCGAGCGCTCGGACTTTTATAAAAAAAATGGGTGGCGGTACATAACTTTTTACGACCGATAAAACATTTTTAACATTTCTAGATTTGGCTAAACACGACTAGTAAAACAACATTTCCGGCAACGGCAATATAATATATTTAAAATTTCGGGTCTAATCGCTATATTTAAAACAATGTTGTGTCCGAATAGTCTTGTTTAACTGAGTCTATAATATTGATTTGTAAAAATTTGTCTATTCCATATTGCATCATCCCTTTCTAAATATGTTCTGAAAGATCCAATTTAAAAGTAAGCTTAAAATAAACCCGTTTTAATAGACGATAGTAAGGGCTCCTGCAGCAAACTTCCAGAAAAATTGTAAACAGAAATACATTGCTGCCATGGATCTATTTTTTAAGATTATGTTTTACTAAATGCTCTCTTCGACTCATGTGGTCTTCAGTTTTGGTTTTCTCCAAACTGTTAACTGCAATAAGTTGTTAAAAGAATAATGAACTGCACCGAAATCGGTTAAAGCGTTTTTGAGACTAATATGTACCAATGTGCAAACAAATAAACAAAAATTCTAACGACTATTATTTTTAGTTCTATTACGTTAAGGAAGGCTTAATAATACTTTTTTTCATATATCTTCCATGGATAGATCAATCATTTACAATTTTATTATTTGTATAGACGTGTTAGATAGTCACTCAAATATTTGTTCCCGCTGTGTATGGAAACCGGAATTTTAGCTTTTTCATTTCTATGTGTGATAGGTCTATTTCTTTTGGATTGATTTCAAAATTCATACTCTTTTGATATCTTAACATTGTGACGGTAGACTGCATATTCATTGAGTATAATAGAATAAACTCCAAAATCCTAATTAAGACTTATTTCGAATGTAAAATTTGATGTTTTCGTTACTTAATATTTTCCTTTATTTATTATTCAAAAAATTACACATTACTATTCAAATATGCCATTGGTTTCTCCGATTTTCGATTTAAATACATACTGGAATGAATTATTCCAACGTGTTACTGATCAAGAAACCCCCGTCAAGAATAATTATGCAACAGTTTGATTAAATTCGTCGTATTTTGTATTTTGAAGGTCTATTGACGTCATGAATATTTTAATCTTAGCAACATGCCGTCATGTCTATTTCTGTCACAAAACATCTGTTTCTCTTCCTGATTGTTAGGGTCTGACGTTATTGGATGGAAATATTGTAGAAACAGAAAAGACGTATTTGATCCATCTAGTGTTAAGGTCATTGAAAGCTGTGACGAGGAACTTAAGAAAGTGTGGTTATTGGCTAAATTTCTAGACGACTATCTTAGTCCTAAAGAGTAGCAATACGTCTGTGAATGACGTCATATGGGACTCCAGATCTTTGAGATCGTGGAGTTGATTACGGATGACCTTTGGTTGCGGCGACTATTTATCGTCAGTTAGCCTGTACGATTTGATAATTTATTGTTAATCTAATATAAAAGTCCCGCTGATCAATTAAGTACGGCGTATTTTTACAATACGTTTAGGTTTTTTAATGGTGTAAAGGGTATTTTAATTTCAGCATCATCATCATCATCATCATCATCTCATGGTTTTGACGTCCACTGCTTGACGTAGGCTCTTCCATAGATCTCCAAAGAGACTGATCCCAGCGGAACGAGACCAACGAACCCCAGCGATCTATGTGATTTTTATGTGAGAAGAGAGCAAACGAGCATGCAAATCACCTGATGTTAAGTAGTCGCAGCCTATAGACATCCACGTACAACCAAACACAACTGAAATCCTATCTGAGCTCGAACGTAGATACATTGCTACTCCTGAAGACTAAGATCACCTCGCTTTAAAATGTAGCCGACGACCGCATCTCTCCAGCTGAAACATAAGTAATGCTTTATAGCGGATTATTGGGATGGTGGTAGTATGAGGGCGGCGGTGGTACCTCCCCGGTCGAACCTTAGTTCTTCCACCTTGAAACTAATTTGTTTACATTTATCGTCTTGTTCCAGACGTCCGACCCCAGATGACAGCGTGGGAGTAACATGGAATCCATTTACAGCAGAAGGTCACGAATACATGAAGCTTGAAGAGCCGATGGCCATGGACAAGTTCGCAGATAGGTGTAGAGTCGACTTCTGGAACAAGCTGTACCGTGACGCGAATTTACCTTACATTAAGAAAGGGATGTAGTTTAATTTAAGAACCAAGAAATAAAAACTAAAATAATCGCTATGGAAGTTACAAGATTTTTTTCGTTTCGCATTTTCTCTAGAAATCTTCGAGGATTAATGTTCTGAGGTTTTTTGAGAACATTCAGTTTCCTGCTCAATAGTAATGTAATGTATCTGTATTTGTGTATTTAAAAAAATAGAAGAAGTAAATGAGAATGTAGCCCACCTGAACTTAAGAGGCATTTCTTGAAGACTTTTGTTTAATTTACATATCCTGAAAGTTTGACTCGCATTTGGGATACCTACGGGTTAAATGTTAAAATTGTGTATATACATAAATATAAAGTATGTAAGCTATGTTTGTAAATACCTTTCATTATTTTTTATTTCGCGAACATTAAATCTGAATATCTTTGTTATCTTTACATAATACAACATTACTTTGCATAAGAAGAAAAATAAAAAATAAATCTATATTCTTTTAATGTCTATGTATCTATCTAGAGTGTTACTTTTAAATAATATTTTTCCTTGATGTCTCCACATGAAAGTGTGATGGTTTCATATCACATTTTATAAAAAAAGTATTTATTTTTTCTTGCTATGAAGAAATTATTTTTATAAATGAAAAGCTTCAAAAATAAGCAACCTAATTTTTTATTTCAATATTGTTTTCAAGAGAGGTAATGGTTCTTAAGAAAGTTTCCTCGTACCTAATCTGCGGTTATGGATTTTCCCACACTGTCATAGGAACCACAGTATTAACATCAATTTAAAACAGCTACCTCGTTTGATTTTCCTCTAGGTATCCAAGTATAATGATGAATTAAAATTCGTGAGTGGCTTATTCGTTACGATGATTTTGTGAGTAGTTGTTATTCGTTGCGTTCACAGAATAAAGCATCTTTACTTTATTGAGACTAACAAAGGCGATCACATTAGTCAGTGGAGGAAAACGGGGGAATAAATAAATCTGTTTACTTCGCCACTTACTCACTCACTAGAAGCACGTCAGACATAGAGGGAAATGTTTATGAAATATATAACTGTTCTTGCGTTTGGGACGGCTTTGTTGTCACTTTGCGCGAGTCACGGCTACCGTGAACATGTATTTGTGGTGAGTTTTTGTTCTTATTAATTGTTCTTGTCATGTAACGGTAATATAGCTTAGACTATTGGCTGTATTTTTAGTTAGCTGTATAATTTAGTAGGTCTTAACTGTTATATCTGTTAAGTACCTAATGTTATATCGATTGGAATCAAAGGTTTTAGCGTCCTCATTTCTGTGTCGGCACGATTGGCATGTTTCTTGAGGACCGATAACTGTTGGTAAGAAATATTTTCGAATGGTGATCATGTTAAAGTAAAAAGAGCATATTCCCAACCAGTTACACTGGATCTGAAGAAAATAGCGAGAAACCGTTGACTTAAGTGGGCACGCAGCAGTTGACCATAAAAGTGCTATGTAGGATATCTTCTTTGATGGGTTATATCAAGAATATTTTAATATTTTTTGCCAAGAATTTTGGACAAGCTGCCTAAATTACATATATTCCCCCTCTTATATTTATGTTTGTTGTATTTTTTTTACTATCACTCTATGAGCACCTCCTTTTTATGAATGACTCTCATTTTCACCAATAACAATAACTGATTACATAATTACCTACTAATTTAAATGCTATAAAAAATAATGAATACTATAATCAATAATATATCTAATAATATATCAAGCAATCATTGCATAGCTTTAAATATAAATTAGTCTTCGAAATAGGTTATATATTACATTTGGACAGGAAAAACGCTTAATCAATGTAGTTCGATTAATGATTCAGTAATTTTGGAGATAAAATTAAAATTAAAATGTCTTCTAATTGCTATTTATCGCAGGACAACCCCATCGTGACAGTGAGGGGAGGCCAATTAAAAGGCGCTTTAAGTACATTGGTCAATGGAGAGCAGTATTATGGCTTCAAAGGCATTCCGTATGCCCAGCCCCCGATTGGAGACTTCAGATTTAGGGTTTGTATATTTTTATAAATATGTATTAGCGAAAAGTAAAAGCTAGGAGTCACCCGATGTTATTTGGTCGCAATAGAAATTCACATCCGACACCAAATACGGATAAAGTTGTGTCTTTTGCCCTATTTAGATGCGTTTGCTTTTCCTAAATATTGAAATGGTCGCTTTAAGGATTCGCTGTATCTAACAGTCATCGACATCTGAATATAAAATAAAGGTCTAATTAAAATAAGACCTGTAAATAAGGCAAGAATAATCATGGTAATGAAGAATTTTAGGTTTTTGTAATTTTTTGTTCCTTGATTGAGGTAATTTAAGCCGCAATTATGCTACACTGCATATTTTATGAATATGTGTACTTATGATAAGTTACATTTTCAGGACCCTCGTCCACCAAAATCTTGGCAGGGCGTCCGGGATGCGACCAAACATGGACCCGTATGTCCCCAGTATGACGAAGGATTAAAAAAGTTGGTGGAAGGCAGTGAAGATTGCCTCTTCCTCAACGTCTACACCAAGTCCTTATCTCCACATTCAAAAAAGGCTGTCATGGTATTCATTCACGGTGGATCGTTTTCACAGGGATCAGGGAATTATGAATTATATTCTCCAGATTTTCTATTACAACATGACATTGTTTATGTAACCATGAATTATAGGTTAGAAGCACTAGGATTTTTGTGTCTAGATACACCAGAGGTACCTGGTAATGCTGGTATTAAAGACCAAGTAGCTGCACTACGTTGGGTGAAAGAAAATATAGCTCAGTTTGGTGGAGATCCTAATAAAGTGACGATATTTGGAGAAAGTTCTGGTGGAGGATCTGTCACTTATCATATGACATCGCCTATGTCGAAAGGATTGTTCCGTGGCGTAATAGCCCAAAGTGGGACTTGCATTGATGATTGGTCGTTCAATGAAAATGCGAAAGAGAGGGCTTTTAGACTAGGGAAACTATTAGGAAAAGAAACGAAAGACACAACCGAACTTCTGCAGTTCCTTCGGCAAGTCAAGCCGCTTCAATTAGCTAACGTTACATACCAAACTATGACGGAGGAAGAAAAGCTTCGAGGATTGCCTGTACAATACAAACCTGTAGTAGAAAAGAAATTTCCCAACGTACAATCGTTCATTAATGAAAACGCAATAGACATTATCTTAAAAAGAAAAGCTAGCAATGTACCAATCATTGTGGGATACAACTCAGCTGAAGGTATAATTATGGTAAACTATCAAATCGAGAGACTAGACGTCAATAACAGAAAACCATCTTATTTCATACCGAGAACGATTGTTAAAAATATATCACCAGCAAAGGAGATAGAATTTGGAGATAGGATCAAGAAGTTCTACGTTGGAGATAGAGACATAACAAAAGAAGATGCGCAAATTATAGCTGACATGCAAACTGATATTCACTTCTCTTATAATTCGCATAGATTTGCGAATCTACTCGCTGATTATAATGACAATGTATATCAGTACAGGTTTAATTATGACACCAGTTTAAACATTGTTAAATCAATCGTCGGTTATCCAAACTTGAAAGGGGTTTGTCATGCGGATGATTTAATGTATTTGTTTTATACCACCCTTAACAAGAAACTTTATGATGAGCAAAAGAAATTGAGAGATATTGTATTCGATGTTACGAAGCTGTGGACAGATTTTGCTATTGATGGGTAAGACTATTTTCTTTTCATAGTATATAATCGATGAAATGTTTTAGTTAGTACTGCAACTTATAGTTCAGAATAGGTTTGGATACATGAAGGCGTTCAAAACTTAGGCTCTGGAGTTACTATCGCCAATCTATTTTTGTCTTATAAAAATAGTTTCAAACGGTGCTTTTGTCTGGTTTGTTGATATGGACTATGTAGGAAAACAACTAAGAAGGAGAAATTTCTCTTTTTAACATTGAGGAAAGTGGAGACTCCAGAGTTTCCTACATAGTCCTCAGGGGTCTAGATAAGTTCTATAGTCAATTTGAAGATGGTAGATGGTTTTAAAGGTGGTAGTGCCGTTAGAGCTCGCCCAGGGCGGCACCACCGCCACCCTCATAACCCGCCGTAAAGCAAAATGTTCTTGATGTATTGTGTTTCGGTTGGGG
>DWON01006887.1:0-13445 GCA_018251015.1 Phocides pigmalion okeechobee
ACGGGCATGCAGGCCACCTGGTGTTAAGTGGTCACTGCAGCCCATGGACAACCACATCCAATCTCAAATAGAACTGATCTATTTAAGGATGGACGCGGGTACGTTCCTACTCTTGAGGACTAAGATGGTCACCTCCAATAATGTGTAGGTATACGGCAACCACACCTCCCCAACCGAAACACAATACATGAAGAATGTGTTGCTTTACGGCGGGTTATGCGGTGGTACCGCGCCGTCGAACTCTCACGGCTCTACCACCTTTTGCGTGTGTATATCACTAAACTATTTCTAAACGGCTGGACCGATTTTAAATAAAAATATTTGTGTATATTCCGGTGGATCTAAAAATGGTTTACATTCTTAATAGGACCCAATAGATGGCACTAGAATGTGTGCAAAGCTGATATTTCTGAACTTGAATCCAGTAGAATCCAGTATACTTCTGCAAAAAAATGACATAGATTTTTAGAGCGTTACACCGTTCGCTTAGCGCACTAGTATCTTATACTTCTGTAATTATTTTTCTTTGACGATCCGTCTGTCCTTCCGTTTGTCCGAATGTCCCTAACTTCCAACCATTTTACTCAGATAAAGTTTAAGATTGTAGAACATTAAAAGCACTTTAAAAAAAGGTCGGTTTCAATAAGATATGCTTTTACGGTTTTATAGATGTGGAATTTTCTTTTATTTATTTCATCGAAATTATGAAAACTTTTTCTGCGCGTTGTGCGATACACGGCAACTTTTTCCAACCTGGCAAAATCTATAAGTACATAGTCTAATGAGTTTATCGTAAATATAATAACTCCATGTTATAATGACTCCGTAATCGAATTATGTCAATACTTAAAAAATTGTGCATTAAGATTTTAATGTTTTGAATGAAGAAATATCATAATAATTATGTAGATACAGATTGTGTGGGATCATTCATAAACAATAATAACAACTAAAATCAACTAATTACCTACTTAAATCATCGTATTAAATACACATACTTTACCATCAGCAATTAGCACAGAAGCAAATAACATATATGTTAATACCTTGCTAAAGCAATCGTTAGACTATTATATTATGCATAGCGACAGTCTGCCATAATACTTCCACATGCAAATTTGTATCTCGGCGCATGCATAAAATACGTAATTTTTGCATCGACTTAAATAAAAGCTTTTTTAGTTACATTCTGTCGATAAAAGTAGAAAGAAAAGTAGATATCATTACTTTTTGACAGTCGTTAATAATAATGTGTTGTAATGTACACCTTGTTTTTAAACGGGTTATTTCTCGTTACTTTTATTGTAACTAATTTGCAGATGGTACTATACTGTACATGAGCCGATGAAACTTAGACGACTCATCTGCAGAGGTCGCCTCGCTTCAAAGTGTAG
The DNA here is from genome assembly GCA_018251015.1 of Phocides pigmalion okeechobee. Lineage (NCBI taxonomy): Eukaryota > Metazoa > Arthropoda > Insecta > Lepidoptera > Hesperiidae > Phocides > Phocides pigmalion. Next base: position 1,395 of record DWON01006887.1, read on the forward strand.
CCGGCAACCGCACCTCTCCAACCGAAACACAAGTAATGCTTCAGGGCGGATTATGTGGGCGGTGATGGTACCTCCCCGGTCGATCTATAGTTCTCCCAACTTCAATACATTTAATCACTTTAAAAATACTTCATTACTCTTATTCCAAGATAAGAGTTTTTCCACCAGATCTTTCCTTCTAGTAGTCAATCTTAACCAACATGGCGCTCAAAGTCGATGACTGATTTTACATTGTATCATTGATATTCATTGTATGTATGGAAAATATCAAGTGTACAGAAATAACGTATAATGAAAAAGAAAAGAATTTGAGATAAGTTCGACAACTTTGTAATATTTGTAATCGTTTATTTTTTTTTCGAGTCACAAAATTTCATCGAACGAACTAGAATGTTTGCAGTGTTGTTAGTTATCTAATATGAATAAGCCCACTGGTTGTACGTAATACATTTTCGCAGAACTGAATCTGTATAAATGCAGGATTGAAATTGAGAATGAGTCACAATGCGTGCGGTTTTCCCTTACTTTCTCGCAGTGGGTGTAAGGTGTAATCATACTTGGGAGACGTAAATTAGAAAGTTTGGCTTCAGTTTGAACATGATACCTATTAAATTAAAACTAATATCATCGCGAAATGTATATATTTTACTATGTTGAGTACTCAAGGTTAGCGATTTTTAATTGCCAATAATCCGAACCAGTTACGTAGTTCGTGATCAAGACTAAAAACCGTTTTAAAAAAGTTCGAAATATAGGCAAGTAAAAATCGTTAATCGTCAGTACCCGTTAGAAAACAAGATGATACTTACTCGCTAGATTAATCATCACCGTTCAGTGGTGTTTGGGGACTGTAAACAACTTCTATTTTTTTGATTAGTCACTACATATTGACTAGCAATGATAGCCTAGTAGTTGAGACTATAGATTCTTGGAACTTGTACTGATTCATGTCATTTTTTTTGAAGGCGTGAACATGAGAAAATCTGCATGCTTGAGAGTCCCCCATAAAATTCTTATAGGTGTGTGAAGTCTACCATACCGCTCTTGGGTATGTTAGCTAAACTAGCTAACTGAACTATAGACTAAGCCTTCTCATATTGAGAGAAGACCCGTGCCTAGCTGTAGGATGTTAATTATAGTGGGTGGATAATGATAAACTCCTGGAGCATTTATTTCTTTTTCACATATCGATTAAACAGGGTTAATATAGTAGTCTGCGTAAACCCGCCAATAATTAATGGTAACTGAAGCCTGCATGTGTATGTGTGTTACTCATCAAATCAAAAATTGGCAATATTATATAAAGTTAACACGTTATATCATTTATGTAATTTTGTAAAAGTACCTTACCTGTAGGCATTTGCCGATAGGGTAAGGAACGTTCAAAAACAGAGGTATTACTTGTTGTTATGCCTCGTTTTTTGAATCCAAAATATAAAAGAGAACTGCAAGGACTGCTATTAGAGCATTATATTTACAGTTTTTTTTTTTGCGAAAGAATAACAAACGGGCATACAGGCCACATGATGTTAAGTGGTCACTGGAGCCCATGGACAACCACGTCCAATGTCAAATAGAACAGAAGTTCTATTTAAGGATGGACGCGGATGCGTTCCTACTCTTGAGGACTAAGATGGTCGCCTCCAATAGTGTGTATCCGGCAACCAACCGACATTTTTTAAAATCTTAGTATAACATTACTGAAAAAGCTAAAACGGAAAGTTATTACTTTTTCAGTAATGATATACTAAGATTTTAAAAAATAATCGTTACCATTATGAAACAGACGTAAACACGTCCAATAATTGCAATTACACACGTTCAAATTCCCATAACTTTGAACCCAATTACAGTGCATTTGAAACAAGAACGAATGCCAATGGCATAAATGGTACGGCGGCACACACATTAAATTTGTTAAGTGGGCCATTCATACATTCATACGTTCGTTAAAAGGCCACTCAGCAACAATTAGCGATGGCGCCAATTGTGTGGCAAGTCAATGAACAGTACCACGAATACTTGAAGATATCTGTCATTGGAAGCACGTTCTTTGTACTTTTTAAGGAGTCTTTAAAGCGCACACATGATTTGTAATGCACTTAAAATTCATTTTGAATGGTGTTTTGACTTTAAATTCATTGTCGCCATAGAAACTACATTGGAAAAAAGCATTTCTAAAGTCAGTTTTTTTTTTATTTTAAATAAATATGGTCGTAAGTGTATTATATCTAGGTAGACTTTAAATATGAAATAAATCATTCAATTAAAATGTTAACTTCCAAATTTCAATCTAAACAATAATATTGAAACAAACTATTTTATCTTCTAAAACGTTTATATTATAAACACTAAAAATAATTTTGTTGTATCGAGTTAAACTTGTGAACTATTTAAACCATACTATAACTGGTAAAATTTATTTTAATTTATATAAATTTTGTTTACAAAAAACGCAACTTATTCGATAGCGAAAATTTAAACTAAGGCCTTTTTATTTGAAAAACGATTAATTATAGATTATACGATTCAATATTCTGGAAATTAAATACTGATCGGCATTAATTATCTAGTCTACTTACGTTCGGGGAGAATAAACCGCTCAATGAAATATCGTGCGGCATAAAGTAAACACGTAAAATAAATTAACAAGACGGATACAAATAAGAGGCGTTGTTAGGAGAGTGTACATGGGATTTTTTGCCCAATACGGTCTGCGAGGCATAACAATAAATTGCCTGTTCTGGTTCACTTCGCTCCGAGCATAAAAGATAGACAAAGTTCGAAACTTTTTACATGCTTTAAAACACGAATAGAACCGCACACGTGGATTCAACACATATCTTTTGTTCCACACATAATAAAACACGAAGTGAGGCGTTTTTGTGCACAGATTTTTTTTAATTCTAGCTTCTATATTAATATATGTCCCTCTCCTATCTTATTACGCGACCAATCTGAATGAAATTATTACGTGAGAGTATAACTAATTACGTTATATCTAGAGGGACGATCCGACAAATATCTTTCTCTTCAAATTTATGATAAATTCACTGGTAGAGCCAGTTTGCAATAAGTTACTTATACAAGCACATCTCTTTTTATCGACATATAACACCGTACAACGTGCTGCAGTTAATAGAAGCGTGGGTTTACTAACTAATGAGATTTATGATAGATTGCGTGCCGGCCGGAAGACAGGGAATAAATATGCGGTTACTATAAAAACGATAATGAGCACAATTTGCGCTTCACCAACGAACTGTATAATGGTGTGTCGTAAAAATTCTGACCAATTACCGTTTCGTTTTAGTACACTATTCTGGTACACAAATTATCGCATCGTGCGTTCGTTATACAGAAACGCGTGTTGGTTTTATTGTGCAAATCAGTTCGTGCAATTAGCATAACAAACAGACGGTGCATCCCTGGCCTAGGGTTGCTTGGTAGTTGGTATCGGCCACACGTCCACGCGGCGTGTTCACCAGACCGTGGCGAAGCTTCACTCGACTTTCCAGCGTATCCGAATTTGACGCTTTTATTGGTCCCCACGTGAAATTGTAAAGAACAACCTCCAGTTTGCAATTTCCACATCACGTATTACAGCGCATTCTCTCGTATGATTTGATTAGAATGTCTATTGTTTTGTAGCGCTTATCGCCATATGTAGCCTTTTCTACTTATGTTGAAGGGAAACTCGACTGTATCATGTATGGGAGATCTCATTTGATTGTCTTAATGCTGCTCATTTGTATTTTTATTTCTATGTATTACAAACTGAATGTTCGAGATAACAAAACTATTAACGCCTGTTCTACTTGCGTTCTTGTGTAATAAAGTCTGAATCCAAATTATGTTTACCATACATAATAGTTTTATTACTCATAATATTTTCACCAGTATTTACAGGCATCTTTAAAAAAACTTTTATTTATTATTCAAAACAATTTTTATAACAACTAAGGTATAATATAATAATACATGAGACCATAAAACACCATTATTAAAACCTCAGTTTTAAATTTATAATTAATTTTAACAAATCAAATTACCCCTTATCGAAATTACTTCAATAATTTAGTCGCCGCAATTGATTTATTCTCCAGGATAAGAACTTATAACATTTTAAAGAACCCAACCAAACCTTATATGGAAATCGGTTCATTAGTTTGATTGTTACGATGGAACGATCCACATATTTACGGCATATTACGGTTGTAGTGTAAAACAGCTTAAATATGTATAAATTGTTATAAAACGACGTTTATTCGAACATCAAAACGTCAATGAACGTAAACTAACCATTCCACTGCGTGAAAGTCAAAAGGAATCACGGTAATTATGGAAGTGATCGGTCTAGAATTCCATTATCTAAATGAGTGACATCCCATGGGATGGTGCGTCCGTTGCAGCCTTCGGGGACGTCCATACTCCGAGACGAAGTTATTGTAATGAGAACGACAAGGATATTTATGCTCCGCCACGCGTCCTGAATACGGAATGAGTGGGCTTAGAGGAATTCCACCGAAAATTCGGATATTCAATAAGGGATCGGTACACAGCGTTTTTGTTATTTGCAACATTATTTACTCCGCAAACATCACCGTCAGGTGCTCAGTTAGGGTTTTTTATGTGGACAAATATTCGGTCGTGTTCGGGAATAAATAAATTGTTGCAAATAAACTCTTACGAAAAATTGCTTTGTGCTAGATAGCGAAACCGAATATCGAAGTTATTTACACTTGAATTAATTTGTAAAAACAAGCAAGTATTGCTGTTAATTTAAAGAAATTTGTATTAATCAATATGGTAGTCATTTTGGCGTACAATTAGTTTTTATTACTAAGATCATGTTTTAGAAAGTTTAAAGGCAATTAGAAAAATGTTTTATTATTAATGTAATCAGTCGACAGATAAAACTCACTAAAATGTTTTAGGTGAAGTAAGAAGTATGTTATAAATTTAAGTATAAGTAAACTACTTTCTCGGCCTGGGACAGTTACCAAGTATTTAAACTGTAAAAACATTCTGACTATTATTTCACATTTAAAAGAAAACATTACAACGCGTATATTTCTAAGTATTAATTTAGTAACTTTTTTCTATCAGCAAGCAATAATATAGTTAGTACCTATATTTTATCAATAACCAACAAAACCAGGAATCACGTTTCACAATAAAATCCTTCGCACGAGTGTCTATACTGACAAAACTTTCTCAATAATAAAAACATACCTATCCGGGTATAAAGGACTCTTTTATAGCAAAGAAAGAATTTAATAGCCTCGGAAACCATGAAAAGGGTCTTTGAAATCCTTTCACAATAGTGTAAGATGGCTCGGCTACGAAAGAAAATTATTTTCCCGCGCGACCATTATTCTTGGGCATCTGATTAAATATGGCGCCCACTGGGTATTACTGTTACACATTGTCTGAAATACGAAGTCGAGTCGCACAACATAATTAAAACAAGGCTTATGAACCTTAATAGATTTTAAAAGAACTATTATTGTCCAGTGTCTGAATACAAACATTTAGAAATTTTAAAGGTTGGTTTGTTTTTTTAATGTTGGTGCTAACAAAAACAAAAATGCGTTAAAAGATTGATATACTCAGGTAAGTTTTTTCTTGTGTCCTATTATAATTCGTTATAAGGTATAATAACATAAAATAGACAAAAAATCTTATGCATAAAATGGTGTCGCCACGTCATTTATAAGTAGTTAAAACATATTTTATTTAACTTTTTGCGTGATCTTTACTAATATATAGTATTAACATGGCATAACTTGTCTGTTGATGTTTAGTACATTACAATTTGGCTATGTAAGTTTAACCATGTTCATTGGATTTGATAACTGAGTGTGAGGTTGTCTAGTAGAAGTAGCTAATCAATATTAGTTCAGTTGATAGCATGTGGTCCCTGTCGGTTAACAACATATCAAAATCTATGTATATGTAATCAGAATTCAACTTAAAAATCTATCCTAGGTTAATTGCCGCTCCTGGAGAACACGATCGGATAAAATAAACACCTCAGTAATTTTGCGAATTGAGATTTGTTGACTATCTAATCAATTTAATATCAAATCAATGTAAGGTTACCTATACAAATAATAAGTACCTGATCGCTATCTGTACATAGATAATAATTTGTGTAAGACTTTGTTATTTTTTGGCGTAAACGAACAATGTTAAGTGTTGGCATATCTGCAAGGACCGGAAGGAAACACCAAAGCATTGTTTTTCTGTCTACTTTCACTAAAATTACACGAAAACTTGACTTTACGCGTTAGCGTGACTCAATTCGCTTTCCGTCAAAGGAGCAACGGACTGGAGAATTTCTATTTGGAACAGCTGCCTGATATAGTTAATCTCTTATTGGCCAAATTGTTTCTTACAAGTGTCCTCTTAACGAGATTCCAGTTCAGAAGTAATTTCTTTAATATGCCTCCTTGATTTCACTACAAAGGTCGCTGTAATTTTGGAGTAGGATTAACGTTTTCTCATTTTCGTTTCTGTCTCTTTATAATTTCTTTAGGAATAAAGCTTTTTGTTAAGCTCTTTTGTGGTAATATAAAGAGCTTAGAGTATTAGAGCAGTCTGCTGGAGATTTAGGTACAGACGATATAATCAAAATCTTTGCAGGTTTTTCTTTCGGCGTCGTATTGTTAAGATTGCGCCGTAATAGAAAACAAATTACAATGTTCATATTTTAAATTATAGGACTTAACTGACATGTCTTCTGCTTCTCTTGCGTACAAGAATTTTGATATCAACTCTTTTTCTTACTCCAACTCTCATCAACTAGTAATTCATCAGGCATGACGTGAGATCTTTACCTGAATACCGGTAAGGCTTAGTTAATTTTGTAGATCATTTATGAATACTTAATGATATGTCTTAATTAATATGTGCATCAATGTGTAAATGCACCGCAAGTACCAATAACAAAATCTTATTTCATATACGTATTATTGGATTAACATCCAATAATACGTACATAACATTGTTTGTACAATAATCACATAAAATTTTGTTTGTATTAATAAATTCGGACATACAATTTTTTATTCGCATAAATATTCAATTTATCACACAAATGAAATGGTCAATAATATTCGTCGGCTTGGTTTATATAAGGTCTGTATTAGTAATCTAATAGGTTACTTTGTCGACAAATTCAGGTCTAAACTTGCTTATTAGGATTAAAACGTAAATAATGCTCCTGATATTGGTTCCTATTATCTACTGATATTAGTTTCTAGTTTCTATTATTTCATACAAATATGCAGGAGACGAGCATGCAGCCCAATTTTTCGTCGTCGCTAAAACTCATGTGTATGCATTTCTGACCCCATAGAGGATAGAAAATCTAAGCTTGATTACTGCTACCTTTTAAGATAAGGTGAAACGATTTGTTTTATTATCTGTGGCTTCTCAAATTTTTAAACCAGAGCACGCCTTACGCTATTGTAGCCAAAAATAGGCGTGGCGGTGTTGCGGCTACAGACGAACCACTAAAAATCCTTCCACCTTTCTATTCCATACCAAATACCACCTAACTGTTGATAATAATAATAGATAACGTTAAGAAGCAATGACATTATGTATTAACTCATGATTACTGAATCGTGTAATTGGCATAAATCGTAATTTTATAGGCGCAATAAACCAGCAATCAACTGAAGAAAACCGGTTATTTTGCGTAACTTTCACTTTTATGATTGAAGCATAAACATCGTAATGTTGTAATCTTCGTAGATAGCGTGTAGTTCTCAGACTTTATTATAACATATACCCTAACTTTTCTTATAGTATTAATTCTTATAGTATTACTTTCTTAAAGTAAAAAAGTAACAACCTACGTGAAGCAACATTTATCTATTCATACATCAATCCATCCATCTCTGTACATCCATAAATACATTTATTAATCAACCCGCTTGTCATTTATCTTTCAACCTAACCATCGACTTTTCCTTTCGTCTATGCATCAACCTATCCATCCATTTATCCACCAATGCTTACAAGCAGACCCCTGAACGTATGTCGTCTAAGTATAGATTTTGCGACTATTGCGAATATAAGTATAAAGGAAATATGCTGCTCTTAAATCCAAAGACAAGAAATAATGTGTGGTGGCCAACAAAAACAATGGATAAAAATGGAGTGTTTGATAATATTATGTTATAAATATTTCATTCGTTATTGTAAGATAGAGGAATTATAAAAATAGCAGCAATGACTGCTGTTTTAAAAATATTTTTAATTTGTGGACAAACAGATTACCCACAGATATTTATTTGGAGAGAAAATATTTAATATATCAGTTTAAACATTACCTATGATATATTGTATTATGTATAATAAGAGAAGAACAAAAAGTAACATCCGCTGAATATTCGCATAAAATTAGACGTGTAATTAAAATTCTTAGACCGGTTTTAATTACAAGATAAAACTAGATAATGTTCGTAAATATTCGTAGCACGATGCATTATATTCAATAGGTGCATTTCCGTACTCAAGTTATGTGGTTAACGGTTAAGTAACTGCAACCACGATGCATTTGTGCATTCACACATCGCGCTGTGTTTAGAATTATAGCTCTATTATGGGCGCATGTAGTCTCGTTTACCTGATTATATTGTTTGTATAATGAAGTTGTTATAATATTTATACGTGTACCGCTATCTATTAACACTGAGAGTAATATGGACAAGTTCCTTGTTTATTGTTATATATATTACTATATTTTTTTCTTATCGACTTATTTATCAAATAGCATATGAGAGTTTAAATGTACTTATGTGTTTATTGTATCATGGATGGAATATTTTTTTTCTTTCTCTTAATAACTTTGACAGAAACCTGCGAGTCAAAAGTTGTGGAGTAACATAACTGATGATAAATGGTTGCCGCGGATTGTTGCTATCCACATCGAAATCCTATCTGAGATTTGACATTGATTTTTAGCTACTAGTATGTAGTAGTAGTACTAGTAGTAACAATAGGATTAATACAGTCATCTAGCTTGTAAGCATAGCCAATATCTGCAACTTTCCAACCGAAACACAACAGTCGTTTCACTATAGATTGTTTGAGCGGCGTTGGTACTTTTACATCAGCAATCATTTTGAAAAATATTTAACATTTTTTTTTTTACAAATACCTGTAATTTTAGTTTTGAAATTAATAATAAGTGCACGCATGAATCACAATTACATAATTTTATTAAGTATGTACATTGACCTGTTGCGTTAATTGGTTATAACATAAACTTAACTAATTGTTCATTTCATTAATGAATGTCAAAATACAATCCAACAAAATACATTTTTTAAGGAAATGGTATAGACTTTTTCACAAGAGACCTTATAACATAACGGTAAAGCAGTATAAATACGTAATTTCTAAGCTTAAATTCATTTCAAACAAAATATATCATCAACATAATAATATAAACAACAAAAAAATGTATCCTATAAAAGAATAGTATTAATTGGCGTGGTTAGAGTAAACTCTTCAGATAGACGTTGAAGGAAGGCGATAACGTCAGTTAGTGACGAGGAATCAAGGAGATAAACTCACCCCCTAATAAAAAGACGAAGTACTAACAGTTAGATTATTTGGCCGTCGCCTTATCGAGCAACTTAGCCTGCCCCAAATTGAGTGGACGAGAATTATGGACCAAGTTTCTACATACTACGAATAAAAGATAATGAAGGATCCGATTAGATAAATGCGGGAAACATCAGGATAGTGCGCCTATAAGCAAGGAAGCTTGGCTTGGAAACGTATAATAAATACATAGCAACTCAATACGTAAGGAGATACTCATTAATATAAAATAAGGAATATTTTTGTAAGATTAGCCATTAAATATTTATGTTTTTCCCGTATTTTTGGTTAACAGTTAATAGTGTTCTAAAATTACCCATCTCAATTTCTTTTCGACTAATTAACTCTTGTAATCCGAATATTGGATAATATTAATCGTATTAATTATCAACAATGATAAAAAATATTACGGTTTTGGTTAAACAGGAAACAAAATATTCATGAAAATATGAGCAGATATTAAATTTTTGGACGAGGTAAAGTAATTGAAAATGTAAAATCAATTTTATATTTACATCGATAAAGAATTGTACCTTTATTGATACTGAACTCATCTTTATTAGATTCTCAAACCAATGTTTGTTAAACGTTTTGAGCTAATAAAAGTAATATTAAGGGAGCGGGACCCGCCGAACGAGAGGAAATGAAAGCGACGAGAGAATGAAATTGGAAAACTTGTTACAAAATTACTCGAGATGAAAAAGAAAATAAATAAGGCCTAGTAAAAGTTACAGCTACGTGCTTCGTTTAGCTACTTTTATTTACCTGCGGAAAATATTCCTGATATTTGAGTTGGTTGTAATCTACGGATAGTTTATGAACCTTCGCAAATTGTGTCCGTGTTATCTTGTATATTTCCTGATCTTCTTATCTTTATTATTTATGCATTGACATCTAGTGCCATATCTAGTGACATATTTTACCGTCCGCTTATTGTTCAAGTTTTCATCTCCGAAAGTGTCTTAAAGAAGCTCTCTAAAACAATATTCACCGGACTTACCTTTTACTCCAGTTTCCTATCTCAGCGTACCGTCGGCCGTTAGAGCATCCGCTCCTCCTCACTTCATTTCCTCTCAAAGTCTGCACGGAGTTCCCGTTAGGCGTTAATATTCCGTTCGCCGCACTGTTATTGTTCCGCTCTCTGTTCCTCGGGAACGTTCCCGTTCCTGAGCGGAAAGTCGCAAGATGTGGTGTCGGTTCCTCTAAAGCAAACTGTTGAAGTGGAAGTGTTACGTTTCCACTCCAACTCTTCCGATTTACGGCAAAAGTTTTTAACGTCCTGTTACCGTTCGTAGGCGAAGGAGTCACTCCGCAAAAGCTGCTCCGGTTGTGACTGTTCTTTATAAACGAGCTGTTCTGCAGCGCAATTTGGGGTTTGATCGGCACCAGTGGCGACGCCTGGTCAATAGACATCGTACTTTTTAAAAAAGTAGACGAAAGGTATTTTTTCTATCTACATTTTCGTCTGTAAAGGAAGGAAATGAACATGTTAGCAACTAAGTATGATTATGGAAAGTAATGACAACATCAACACAGTCGCTAGGGGTCCTTATGCAAATGTTAGGTAACAAATGAAAAATAACTTGAACCGATCCTGATAGATCGATCAACTATTGAATGTAGATGGCTTTGTCAGTAAACTGGTTGACTTCGAGGCAAGGATTTAATGAAGGCGGCGGAACAATGGAGTACAATCTAGGCTAATGGAAAGAAGAGTTCCGCAACCTGGTAATACTCGTTACTTGATAGTGGGATACTAAACAATGCGAGGTATATGTTGCTATTGGAAACGGGTATAAATAACATATATAAAAGTTTCTTCCGTAAAAGATAATGCTAAAGCTTTCACAGGTACTTAACACGTAATGACGACATGGCACTTAGTAGTCATGCAAACGAAGCATGTCGTATAATAGCCGGACGCAGTTATTGTTGCACCGTCTGATGTAGTTAAGTGTCAATGATGTGCGTTACTGTTAGTATAATATCATAGAAACAGTCCAGTACCTTCCCCGTGTTAAAAAAAAAAAATATTGAGTTTGTCTTGCCTGATGGTGAAGACATGGAAAAAAAATAACATTAAAATAAATGTAACTGTCAATTTCAATGGTAAGGATTAAGGGAACATTGACTAGCTAATACGTTTTTATACCGTGTAGGATAATAAAACAAAATGACAATTCGTAACTGTTCATCTGGTTTAACTGAAGTTTTATCTATCCATCTCATACGAATAAACTGTCATTCGTCAAGATGTATAGGACGTTAATCGCGGTACTGGAAACCGCTATAGAGATCGTTTCCGTAGCGTGTTAGTGGTACTAAAGCACTTGATCGCTTGTGGCTCGGCCGTTGCATCGTGTGAGCGTACAAGTTGACCTTGAACGTGATTACGTTACATTTAAACTCGTTGACGGTTAGGCATTC
>DWON01006888.1:0-13445 GCA_018251015.1 Phocides pigmalion okeechobee
AAATTCCAATTATAGGTAGTCACAGCATGCAAAAACAATTGTACGATAACATATTATGGTAAATGAAATTAAAAATAAATTTTCTATTATTTTTGTATGTTGTGACTATACTGTTTAAAGATAAGTTAAATTAATTTCTTAAGGTTCTATGTCAGATAAAATAAAGCAAATCAATTTGTTCAATTTGATCAATTTGTCGTTGCAGGAAGTAGAAGCCAGTGTAAACAGCAGATCTATAACAGCGCAAGGGATCCGTCTTCACGATGTTACACGCGAAAGAGTGCTGTATAAACTAATAAATGGACTGCAGTATGCATAAATAGATGTTAATTCTTACTGTTAACGCATCATTACTTGTAACGTGGCTCGGTGTGAGTGAGGTCCGTATATGTAAACGCTTTTTATATAATCTGTGGCTGACAGGTCACTGACAGTCCGCCTGCGACTTTCGACATCTGTCATAACGTCATTGTCTATGGATTTCGTTTTAGACCGCCGGCTTTGCCAACAAAAAAATGTCTATGGTTTACTTTAATGTTTTATTTTGGGTGCTTTTTCACGATGGGATCCTGTTACTGTATAATATTAATACATTCCTACATAATGCTGAAAAAACTATTGTGAACTATAACGACACATCAGTTTCCTTTTAACAGATAAAAAATGGGTTTTATTAATGGTGATTAGACGAGGAATTGTTGAAATTCGTTTTAGACAGAGATTATTATATTTTTCGATTTAATATTGCTTTTATATTTTGTTTCCGATTGTTGTATTTCATTGTAGGTGTCGATAAGTACATGCGCAGTATTCGCTAATCAAGTGATTTATAATAAATATATAACGGTCGTATGTAATTGTATATTGTATGTATTGTGTACTATATATAAACATATTTTTAATGCATTCATTTAAACAGAGCAATGTTTGTTTTATCAATAAAAAAATGTTTTATTTCGATCTATGTGTATATTTAATTGTATATAGTGTGAAAGCTAATTATTATTTAAAAATATGTGTAATTAAAAGTTCTGTCATTAAATACTTGTGTAATTACGAAAATAATGGGCAATAAAATCATATGTTAATGAAAAGTTGAGAATTTGAGAACATTTTCAAAAGCCTTACTTTAAAAATTGAGTCAAGAATTTGTTTTAAAATACAAAAAAAAATGGCAGATATTTGACTAATTCTCAATTTTTTGTATTTTGTTATGCACGCGTTTTTTATGATATCTTTAACAAAACATTTGGTCGCAAAATGATAGTTTCGTAAATTGTCAATCAGTCAAAATCGCATTTTTTTCAAAATGTCTCTTTCCCAAGTATGTCCTTTTCACAAAATGTCAAATGCTTTTGTTCTGTGAAAGTATAAACAGATTTCAATAGAGGGACCCACATTACAGTCATTATAACTTTTGTATACTATTTCATTATAATCATTCATAGATAGTATTTTTGCAACCAGAAAGTCTCCATGTCACCATTTAGTGCACAAATTAAGCTTTTTAAATACCGTAAGCGCTAAGTAATTTGAAAATATCAAAATGTAATGGCGCACAAAATCTGCATTTATTTTTGTTACTAGTTAATGCCCGCGACTTCGTCTACGTGAAATACATGCAATAATTTTAGCGTGATACCCGCACAACGGCAGACTTATCATTGAAATTATATAGATTAATATAAAAAATGACGAAATTGAAGTTTTGTTGTAATATCAAAATAAAATTATACCTGATGTTATAATGTTTTATTAAAAAGTTTTAAGCTTATGTACAAAAAAATATATAAAATGCAAAAAGGCTGAATCAGCTTTGATGGGACATTCACTATCTGATAGCTGATGATGAAACGAATTTAATTTTAAAACTTCCGTAACTGTTACTTTAGAACAGTCATTCGAAGTCGCGGACACAGCTAATAAAATAAATAACGTCTAAACTAGCTGTCACACTATATACAAAATTGTACTTTATGTTCAATGACTTTAGAAGCATAATTGCGTACAACTCGATTTAAAGGCAACCGCTTGTATGGCCACAGCAGTAGGCTAGTTTTCCAGATATCACATTTGGGTAAAGCATTTAGTTTAAAATCCTCATTAGCCTTATGAAATTTATGACGCGATAATTTTTAAACGAAAATCCGATTATTTTAATTAAAAGTAGATTTTTTATTTTAAACGTTAGTAAACTCTAAAGTCGAGGTCAACATCAAATGGCATTTATTCAAAGTTAATTCTTACAGAACTGTTTTGGAAATTTCAAAAGGAGAATCATTTTTATTTTTATAGCCCATAGACAATCTTTGTTTTTTCTTTTTTAATAATTTCGATCGTTACATTTTTTTTCTGCACCCAAGCAGTGATTCTTGGCAAACAGCCTACAGCACAAGTACATCAACGGCCATTGCGGACAGGTGTTGTTGCCCATCACGGCGCAACAAGTAATCCATGGTCGGTCCGCCGTGGGCCACTATCTAGAGCCATTAGATACATATCGATGTAAGTAGCTAAGATGTGTTTATGCAATCGTAATATTATCATGTAATGTATGTATTGCTTTGGCGATAATCAAAGTTACATCAAACCGTTTTTAATTTTAAGTTTAATCATTTTTAATGCGTTTTTAATTGTTTTTAATAGGATTTGTATCTGTGTGCAAACCGTTCGTCTAGTAACATCGTTAATGTCTTTATGAAATGATAACTGAACTGTGTAACATTTTAACCCTGTCAATGTATTGATAACCATTTGTAAACGGTCGAAATTGGTTATAACGATTGATCCGTTATAACGACGGATCTGTTATAACGACTCACCGGTTATAACTCCGGATCGTTTATAACGACGAATCGGTTATAACTTTGATTCGATGATATTACTGATTTGTTATAACAACAGGCTGATTATTCCTTCGGATTGGTTATATCGACGGATTATTAAAAATAGAAACGGTGTATATACCACGACAAAATATTGTCACAGTAATATGTGATGTTTTCAAAAACACTAGGTACTAATTTTTTTTAATCCGGAGTAATTTAACAGTACGCAAATGACATTTATTTTATTGAAGTCAACACCATTAGTGAATGAAAAATGATTGACATTGAAGTCAAAGGGAATATTTTACCTGTACCGTTTTGCATCGTATTAGCCAATTTCGACTGTATTTGGTATTTAGAACTTTAGAGAATATAAAAACAATACATAAATGTACATGTAATTAATTACCGCACAATTATACTGGCATTATGAGCCGACCGATTAGCGATGAACACAGTTCGCGGCGCAACGCGTTCGCGGAGACGCCTTTTCGTATCGGTCGCGTTACAACACTTCTGTCTGGGAGGCATTTTTCGCTGAAAATGTGATAATGGGTTTAGGCTTTAATTGACTGACGACACGGCCTCGTTTTTTTATTAGACGCAGTAGTTGCATTTCACTAACGGTGTACAATTTTGAATCATAAAAAAAGTTAATATTTCTTTGACTATTTTGATAGGTACCAAGTAATCATGTTACATCAAAGTCAAATCAAAGTATGTTGTAATCATCTGGGTCTGGGTTTTAATGTATTCGTATTTGTATGTATCCGTGACATCTACGATATCGAGAATTCTACTGAGGGGTGGTCTAAAATTGTTAGTGAAAAAAAAATCGACGAGTTGATAACCTTACTTACTCGATGTTTTTACATATGTATGTGTCCATGATTAATAATATCGGGACTTCCAGTGAAGGGTAGTGTAAAATTGATTTTGAAAAGAAAATCGATGAAGATTACCTTTCCCTATTCGAGTTACCAAAAAGACAGACGGGTCGCCTGATGTAAAGAAGTCACCGTCGCCTGGACATTTGTAATATCAGGGGACCATATCCGAATTTGTAGGAAAATAATCTTTGCACATTTTTTGCAGAGCCCCATAACGTTCAGGGAATACCCCAGAAGGAAGCTCGTTCCACATCTTGTACGTATATAGAAGTCGATTAAAAAAATGACATTATTCTTGTGTAACGACAAGAAATTCCTTAATTTTTATGATTTAAAATCACAATCGCGTTCGTCGGATGCAACTACTGAAGCCTAAAGATTTTTATCTGAAACGCTAATTTACTACGCTGGTTTTTATTGCTTTTTGTATGAGAATGTTAGTTAATAAGTTAATTACTGTCTAAATCCACTCCTATGTTGATAAGTAGTAACCGTAAGATTGCGAATAAGGTATGTGCAATTGTTACTGCTTGTTAGTGATAGAAACCTCATTGCTTGATTTTTGAAATGCAGGCCGCATAAAAAAGGGAAAAAAGAGCTTTTTGACATTTTTTTTTCTTTTGTTTTTTTTTGCAATGTAAAATGTTTTAGATGTTCATTTTTAATTTTGTCTTTGATAGTATTTTAGCCTTTTTCATTTACTCTTTTCTTCGTAGTAATCCGGTTAATCACCGCTTGTTTGTGTAATAGCCTTTGTCTGACGCCCGCATCTTTATACATGTTTTAAATAGTAAAAACATTTGAGTTAATTCATAATTTGTCTACAGAATAACGGGCAGTCTTTATTGTCATAATGCACTTTTTTTACACATCCCACCTTTGAAATTATAAAGACCTATTTTGATTATGAGCATTTTGGATTTGATTTAGAATTATCTTTTTTATTACGTTTATAGCATGTTGATAGATATATTGAACGTCATGTAACGTTTGAATAGTATAAATATTTAAAAAAAATCTCTTACATTTTTCAAAACTTATATTCTTGTTCGGTCTTTATCTTTTTAAGGGTTCCATGATAAAAGACTAAACATTACCCATAGCAAACGTAATGTCTAAAATTATACCGTAATTGGGCCAGTATTTTAAGTGGTGGGTGTTCATATAAACAAACATAAAAACGTCTACATTATCTATGAACTTTAAAATTGTCTATGGCCGATATTACGATCATGATAAACCTTTTTTTGGCGAAAGTAACGTAAATTCCGGATATTTTGACAGTATAAATTGTAAAAATAGCAATTTATTGGTAAACGGAAAATCCAAAAAAATGTCTTGGTTTGCATGCTACTGTACAAATTAAAATATATTTTGTTATAATTTCCATAAACTATAACCCAAGAACTGTTTTAAACTTTATTTTTATTATTCAAAGACAAAAGTAAAATTTCCATAAACAAAAATGCTAATATTGTGTTATAGTTTATTTTTAATACGTATAGACAAAATTAATAAAATACAGATCGCCTGGTTTGATACGATACACTGAGATGCCATAAATCATTCCGAGTAACATACATATATATAATTTCTTAAAACGTTTCCTTGATAACGTCGAAGCATCAACAATTGCACAAAATAGGTACATAGAAGTAAGATTTTAATGTATGTATTGTTCAGATGCAAATATTTAGAAGAATCAGCATGTATATAAAGTATTGATTATATAAAAAAATATATATACATAATAAGCGACCGCACCGTTTTAAGGCCTGCACATTAGACCGACTTAACTCCAACTCAACTCACAGAATAGCAAATGTGAGCTTTATGTCAAGTTACTGAACACTTTCACTGCGGCGCGAATATATATGATCGGGTCAGTATTGCTGGCGGCGGCCCTAAACTGGAGCTTTTTTGATTAGACTGAAGATACTGAGAGATTATTGAAATATTGTTTTTAGCATCTATGTATCATCTACGAATACACAAGACGTAACGTCCGTCCTCAGTCTCGTAGCGCCGACGTACAACAGCATTTTTGTTCGCCCATAATCTATACAAGTTTGTCCGTACATGTGTGTAGGAGCCGCAAGCGCGTCGCTCTCATAATTACACAGCATGGTTGTAGCCGCAGGGAAAGTGTTCAGAGTGAATTTGAACGCGTTGACCACGTACACGCGTCGTATACCTAACTTACAAGTTAACAAATTCATTCACTAACATAGCATAAACTTTACATTTCAATGCCATACTGTGAGTTGAGTCGGTGTAATGTGCAAAGACCTTTAGTAGGTGTTGCATTTTTATATAACTAGGATCATTTTAGAAGGCTTCGATCGCATGTCTACGTGTATTAGTTGAAAATGTATTTGCTATTAATGTCATTTATTGTAAAAGAAATATTACTTTCGATTTATTAATGTTTTTAACTGTGTAATTGTTGACACCATTGTATATGCCATAGATTAAGAAAAATGTGTAACTGAAAATTTGTTTAAGGAACATATTAACACTTTCCCGGCGATGCGGATATATATGATCGCGTTAGTATTGCGGGAGGCGGCCCTAAACTGGAGTTTATTTAATTACATTGAAGATACGCCGACAAATTTCTGAAATATTGTATTTTTCAGCATCTGTGTATCATTTACGAATACACAGACGTAATGTCCGCCCCCAGTCTTGTAGCGCCGACCTAAAAACAGCACTTTTGTTCGCCCGTAATCCATACAAATTTGTCGCTATAACACAAGTGTTTAGGAGCCACACAGCAGTGTTGTAGCCGCAGGGAAAGTGTTAAAAACAATTTGTAAGTGCCTCTATGGCCTATACAAGGTAACTGATAATGATTTTATTAATTCAAGACTTCCGTTTTTAAACAGTTAAGTTTGTACAACATTAGTAATAATATTTTCAATTTAGTGATATCATCAGTCCACCTGATATAATTTTAAAGATGGTTGAGCCGTTAAAGCTCGCCCGGGGCGGCACCACCGCCGCCCTCATAACCCGCCGAAAAGCGACATGCTCGTCATGTATTGTGTTTCGGTTGGGGAGGTATGGTTGCCGGATACACATTATTGGAGGCGATCATTTTAGTCTTCTAGAGTAGCAACGCATCTACGTTCGAGCTCAGATAGGATTTCGGTCGTGTTTGTGGTTATATGTGATGGGCTACTACTTAACATCAGGTAGTTTGCATGCTCGTTTGCTACTCTTATCACATAAAAATAACGTATCACATAAAGGGCTGTATTCACTGGACGATAATATTTTTGAAACATGTCGTACGTTACAAATATGTTGTAATGAATAGTCTGCTTTAATGTATGTATTGTGGTGTCAACGAATTATATCGTTTTTAGTTGAAATTTATGCATTGTGTCTTACGTAAGGACGGACACATCATTTATTGGTGTTTTATTGTTATTCATTGTTAATAATACGAATTGTATATCCTACTTATTGTAATATCTTCGGCTTCATTCGAATAAAATTTTGTATAACAACTTGTATAAGATTATTTTTATACAGATGAAATTGTATATGAATGGATATGCGCTGATCGTGTCATGTATAATTCAATTGATAGGTACGCTGTCGAGTAATTCTTCCAAATATTGTAAAGCCTCTGAATAATTCAAAATATATTTATATTAACTGTTCAAATGTTTGTTTTATTTCGTTTTTTTTATTTTGATATTTTAAACATGCCTTTAGTATTATGTATATTACTTAATACTTTGCCTGCGACGTGACACTGCTGTGTGTTACTTGGCGCAACGCACTTGCACTTCAATCGTGTTGTACATATATCTGTATGGGTTACGAGCGAACAAGAGTACTGTTTATGTCGGTGCTACAAGACTGGGAATAGGCATTACGTCTGTGTATTCATGGATGTCGCAATGATGCTAAAATATACAGTATTTGTGAGATTTGTTGGCGCATCGCCGCTTTAGAGAAAATAGCTCCATTCTAGTGCCGCCTTCCGCAACGCTGACCCGATTTAATACACGAGCGTCGCAATCAAAGTGTTAAAATCTTTACCCTCCGCAATTGTATCTTTGATCAAACACGGTATAATAAACTTGGTATAATAATAGGTACCAGCATTTCCATCTCACTTTTTGCAATTTTTTTGTATCAAATTTTATTTTATTTCTAGAATGTATTTTGTTAGAAGGGTTTTTTCTTCGTCTAAAAAAAGTGCTAGGAGCAAATTATTGTAACAAATAATACAGAAATATAATAAAAAACTAGATTTATCCCCGAATAGACAACGCTGGCCTTTCTAAGAACTTGATTATCGCTCGTTTCGAAGTGTTTATAATAAGAAGATACAATATCATAACAAGACTTGACCAATATTAAATCTTTATCTAAAACAAATACAACGCAGAAGTATCGCTTGAGCGCTCCTTATCTCTGTCAACGAAATATACTAACCATAAAGATATGAAACTAAGTAAGTATATGTAAAATGGGTCTTTCATAAGATATGTGGAAAATTAAAGTAGAGTAAGGTTGCATTCGGTATAATCGGCGAAAACACTTAGTTAAACTATAAAGTGACTTATGTAACAATGAGTAAAACTTTCTATTAATTATTATATTTTACAGATAAGCAGGGTTTTTTACGGGGCCACAAAGAAGCACGCAGTGCGCCCAAAGATAATTGCAAAATATCGAAAATTTTCCATAAAAATAAAAAATAAAAGTATTTGAAAAAAAAAGAACAATTTTGGTAATCTTTGCTAATTTTTTTGGATTTTTAATAGATTCGAAAATTAACGTGCCCCTAAAACAGAAGTGACAAAAAAGTCTGCTCATAAGTATTTTTGTTTTAATATTGTTATAACAAAATATTTTCGTAAAAGGTTTTTCTGCCGAAAACGCAGGAAACGAGCGTTCAAGCAGCTTAGTATGAAGCCTGGTCCGCAGGCTGGAAGTCTGCAGCCTATGGACGTCTTTATCCAACCTCAAACAGAATCAGTCATGTTTGAAATTGGATGTGGATATCCAGACAGATGAGTATAGATCGCTAATCCTGAAGGCCGAGATGGTTGTCCAGTGTCCCGCTTGTAGCCGGCAACGATTTGTAGCTGATTATAAGAACCGCAGTGGAACCTCCTGACTAAACTATATTTCTATAACGAGTTAAATGTATATACTTGTATAAACTTTAGGGACCTAATATAATCGTATAATAATTAGGAAATGTTTAGTATGATAGCAGCATTAATTAACGGTTGTTCTTTATGAGGTATCATATATTTAAACTTAATTTTAGCGTGTATAAGTTAATACTTATGTACCTATATAGGATCAATAAAACGAGTTAGGTACATTATAGATCGAAATATCAATGTTATCGATCTTAACATTCCGTTATGTTGATACTTACTAAATTTTATTATAGTTATTAGTATTATAATGAATATAGGATCGATTATTTATTATGTACGGTAAACGTAAGAATATTTATTTGGTATGGGATACTCAAAATAACATCAATTGTTCATCAGAAACAAATGATATTACAACGGAGGTCAGTAATACATAGAACAAAGACATGGCGTAAATGGTGCTGAGCTCTATCGCTAGATTCGCCAGTCGCGTCGCGGTCGCCTTCGTCGTATCTGCCAGTCGTTTAGTGTTGCGCAGCCAGTGTGCAGCCCACTAACTGCGCTTGCGACGCTCTAAGTGATAAAACTATTTTATTCTGTGATAAAATCAATCGAATAAACACAAGCGCCATTTTTGTTAATACCGCGAAATATTTTTTTAAAGATGGCAAAAGTGCTGTTGAGCCAGGAGTTGCCAGATATCGAGGTCAGTATAATGTCAATATCATCAAGCAAAATAAAACAGCGTTTGATCGTCAGCTGGAATATGTATGCTTTAAGTCGTAAAAAGGTGCGTTCACTTTCAAGGCCAATTCTTAGACGTATGTAGTAGTTCCGTATATTTAATGAGGAATTCTTGAACGATTTTTGTCAGATGTTTTTCTTAATAACACTGAATGATTGCTATAATTTGTTAGATGAATTTAGATTAAGTAGCCGTAATTCAGGCCACAATTACACAGCAAAACTTATCATATTACGAGTTCAGCTGTATAAAATAATTCGCTTGCATTATTATAATGTATTTAAATGATGTCATGATGCATTTATTACATCTTACAATATTTTAAAAAATACAAATGCGAATATCAACATGAAATAACTATCGATGTATTACTACGTTACAAAGTATATAAAATCCAAGAATAGTACATACATATGAACACAACGTTAATTCATTTGGATTCATATTCATTGAAGAATGAGCCTTATGAATTAAATAACAGTGTAATGTAGCCATAAAATAATACTCGTCCTAAAACCTTTCTTAAGATTGTTTCTTGTTAAAGTTTAATCTGTTAAGTTTTTCTCTTGATAGTAAGCCACATAATAAATTAAAACCCTGGCGATACAAATTGTAACTCGTATACGTCCACTATAAAAAAAAAAATTCAAGCATTTATTGGGATTCAATTTTCTTAGGAAGGTATATTTCAGATTAACATGAGACACAAAAAAGTTATCCAATTTAATTTGCGAGGCATAATATTTTATAAACATCGATCAAAGGTTTGTTGTGAGAAGTTTTGTTTATGATGATTATTTTTCAACAACAACACAAACATAGCAAGAACGTCCGTAGGTCCGTAGATCTAAGGATCTATTTTCACTTTAATCGCTTAACCATTTTAAAATTATTAACAGAAATAATAACTAATAATTCTTATATCTTGTTACTAATTACGTTATCTGTAGATACTTTAAACAAGGTTGATGCGTATTTTGTATTGTTGTCAAGAAATATACGCATGAGACGGCAACCACCAACCTTGAGGGAGATAAAAGTAACGCAGATAAAAGTATCTCAATAATCAATAAAATACTTTATATAAATGAGTATTTTTTAACTTTAATACTTTTGATATCTACAGCGTTAAAAGAAAAATATTATTTATTATCCACCTATTCTTGCATAAGAAGACAGGAACATAATGGTTTATTATTAAAATATTTTTGTATAGCCTCATCACTTTTCAGTTGTATTCACAAATACCAAATTTCATATTAAACTTAAAGTAGGCTTATTCCGTAATATACCTCTTTATTTTTGGATAAGAACCTTTTGTCGCTATACCGTCTGAAGTTAATAGTCTTGAAACAGCGATCATACACAAAAAAAATCTAATAAAGTATATACTATATAACAATTTAATTCAATTATAGTAGTTACGTACTGTACTTCATTTATTGTTTACATACTATATAACTGTAGGTAACAGGTAGTGCCACAGGAATCATACTAATTATTAGCTCTTCCGTAATATGCATGTACCTATAATAGATCTCGACATAGCACAAAACAAAGTCACTTCTAAGTCTGTACGCTTAGTTCCTTCAAAGAACGATACAACGATTCAAGAAAAAGGTTTATATGTATAATACATGCATATTTTAGCAGCAAAAGAGAATTTCAATGATTAGTAATGTGATGTTGTAACTGACCGTTTGAAGCCGTAGCTAGTAGATAGATAAATTAAGGTCAAATCAATCTGGACTCGAACTTTTGGAATCGAAACAAAATACATTACCTCGACTGTAAACTAAAGTATGATACTACGCTTAATTTTATATACACCTTGAGTACGAAATAAATTATTTATTGTTAAGGTATTATTTAATTGAATTTTCAGAATCTGCTGAAATTAAACCCTACAATCAAACCATACACGAATTTTGTGCCCTCGGCTCAGACCAAGAAGAACAAGCAACATTGGAAACGAAATTCGGATAGAAAATGTACTGTAAGTATGGTTTTAAAACAATTAAATTATCTATGACTCGCTGGTTGAATATACAAAGCGAATAATCTTGCGACCTCTCGCACGGTCAGGGTTCAAGTTCTTGTCAACAATTTGTAATTTTACAAATACATGTGTGAACATGTGCAATTAACAATGTATTTTCTATATAGATGACATTGACATCTAATACTGAGGAGTAATTTGCCCTTAGGACGGTATTCCAAATTTCTTGTTATAATAATATATTTTAATATGTACCGGACTCACAATTAACGATTTTTGATTGCCGATATTTCGAACCAGTTGCATGGCCCCTGGTCGCAGCGGAACTGCGGTAGCGGGAGCAATGTTGACAGATGCCAATCGTAGATTAATCGATCTACCCTACGTCTAGTTAGTTATTTTAGGTTCCATATCACGGCACACTAGACTAACTTTAAGCCCTGAACTTTGCATTTGTTACTTACAAAAACTAACCAATAGATTCAATGTTTAAAGTCATACGTTCTTGTTATATAATAAAAATTACACTTTTATCTTTTGATCATTGTCTTCATTTTCAGCAACTAATTAAGTATCATCGTACTCCTTTTTGTGGCGTGCCATAACAGGTTTTATATATAGACAAGTAAACAAATGAACGTGCATGCTACTCAATAATAATTGGTCGCTGCAACTCTTTCGCTTTTAACATCTAAGACTGAAGTCCTACTTGAGATCGTATATAAATACGTGCTGCTACTTAGAAGCATAGATAATCGTCTCCACACAACGGTTACAACTTTTCGAAATATTAATGCTGACGACACTTTTCGAACGAAATTTTTCTGGTTTAAGATGTCGGCGATCGTACTTCCCCGGTCTAACTATAATTCTATAAGATATACCTAAAGTTATTGTTAATAATAAATTAATTCTCCCTAAAGACATGCCCTTCGCTGGAGAAGAACTTCGATGACATTAAGCATACTACGTTATCAGAACGGGGAGCGCTGAAGGAGGCAGCGAGATGTTTGAAATGCGCTGATGCCCCGTGCCAAAAGTCATGCCCCACGCAGATTGACGTCAAGAGTTTCATCACCAGTATTGCGAATCGAGTAAGTTTAATGTATGCACTTTCCGCTACTCGACAAGAGATGACGCCACACGTATTCTCAATCGCTCTGTCGAAGCTCTCTAAATATATACAAAAATGATAAGATTCGTAAAGCTATAAGTTTGAGTAAGCCTGCTCTAGACCACTCTCAAAATGACTAAAATTCATCATTTAGAGATTAAGAAACAAATTCATTTAATTGGATTTACATCGTACGATGTATTTTATAGAATTATTATGGAGCAGCAAAAGCGATCTTGTCTGACAACCCACTGGGCTTGTCTTGTGGCATGGTGTGTCCTACTAGCGACCTGTGCGTAGGGGGGTGCAACCTACACGCCAGCGAGGAGGGAGCTATCAACATTGGAGGGTTGCAGCACTTTGCCGTTGATGTAAGTAAGATTTACATAAATACGTTTTAGTGATGTTAGTTTATGGTATGAAATTTCGCTTGCGTAAATCGTAAATAATCAATAACGATGAACAGCAGTCGCGGACGGAGGCAAGATGGGTGAGGAAAATGGCTTTATTTCATAGGCGGTTATAAATTTCGCCACTAACCAAAAGACCAAGCCGACAACCAAAGGATTATTATACAAACTTTAGACCGCAGTTTTCCTTCTGTATAAGTCGATGTTACAGTATATTCCGTTACGTAGCTCTATTTTATCCTATGTAAAAGGTGGTAGAGCCGTTAGAGCTCGCCCGGGGCGGTACCACCGCCACCCTCAAAACCCGCCGTAAAGCAACATGTT
>DWON01006889.1:0-13445 GCA_018251015.1 Phocides pigmalion okeechobee
AAACGCTACTCCTGAGGACTAAGAGTACAGCCGGAAACCGAATTATTCCAACCGAAACACTAACTACTGCACAACGGATTATAAAGGGTGGCGGTTAAGTCGAAATTCTATCATTTATAAAATTTATTGTCAGATAGATACTTGTGCTCACTGGACATTCGTAACCAACTCCATATAGTAAAGTCTTACTTGAAGAGGGTCACAGATGGTTTAATGTTATGATAATTCCGCCCAAGTATTACGTGTGGCCATTTTATTGTTGAAGGCTCTTGAAGGCAGTTATTTACAAACGCTGTCGCCTCATAACTTAAACTAGCTTTATCAGGTGCGAACATAATCTGTGCAGCAAACCGCATCCGCAGTATTGTCTCTGCGGAAGCCTCGTCTATCGGTCGCTAAGTGCTTTGTTCATGAATGGAGAGTTCATGTCCGCGCTATTAATCTTTTGGAACATTTACTGCTTCTACAGTTACATTCATTATAAGTAACACTTTTATAATAATATTCCTTGCATATAATTAAACAGTAAGCGAGCTTGAGATATACATACGTATGTATACCAATGAACAACGTATGATGTAATGAGTTTACATGATTATTATTTCCAAAATATTTTTTTGTAAAATCTTATTTAAAAGGCCATTATTATTTAAATCGGGATCAAAAGAATAGTGTATGATTTTTTTGCAAATTTCTTACCATATGACATGAACAATTATTTTATTTAGTTCATTATTCTAAATCAAGAAGCTTGCTCAGTTACATATGTTCCTTTCTGCTTTGTTCCCTTCTCGATTATGCATGCAAACGAATTCGCAGATGCATTAGTTTTATAGTTAATAAAAATAACAACACTATCAAAATATCGCAAATATATCTTGAATTCTGTTTTTTTCTGTAATGTCGAGCCAAAAACTTACTGCCGCAGACTTGTTACTTTAATGTATCTATCGAGACATTTCATCATACTGATGTTTGCCTCTCGGTCGCTTCTTTACGTTCATGAATAATATTTACGTAGCACCCAGAGACACTCATGTTATATTTAATTCAACATACGTAAGTATTCTTATCTTGGAGCATGATATAATCTAGAAAATCGTAAAAGATAAGTCGAAAGCACCACCTAATTTTTCAAACACCGCCACCGCTGGGGAGCAGACGTCCCGACCACTTTATATTCAGCGGAATCGATTCGAGTTGTAAAAGGCACTCCGAGTATGGAGCCGAATTAGAATTTAAAATATATCGATTCCCTCATGAATGAGGACACAGGGGGAGAGCGAGATGAAATATTAAATGAAGAGTTTTTTTCCAATTGGCCACCAGAGCAGCTGAGGCGGTTGTAAAAACGATACGTGACTCGAACCGAGAAACCGTTCGAGCGTTTCGCTCTGTGTGGAAAATTAAAAATTGATTTTTGCGGCCAGCTAATTCGTTACTGGGCTATTTAAGGGTAGCTCGGTCTCCACCCGGTTTTATGAAGCCATTCCAGCTGAAAGGGAAGATAACCTTTTTGCATCACTTTCTCATAAAAGCGGTATATTGAAATAGTCTTTTGCGTGCTCACTTATATTTCTTCAAATTTCTATACGAGTTTAGATTTAATTGGATTTTATCCTTAATCGGATTAATCTCAATTAATAAAAAAATCATTAGGTTACATTACAAGAAAAATCGTAAACAGTTTTTAAAAAGAAAAAAATAATTTGAAAACTTTTGGACCACAAAAATAATATGTTTATTTAAAATGGCCGTATTTCTCCACTAAATATTAGAAGGCACTTACACCTAGTGCTAAGTCATGTTGCTGTAGTCCATTTGTCTCGTCGCAATCTTACAACTTTCTGTTGATCCACGAAATGTCTGCTACAAATAAAAATATTGCGGCTCCTTCGTAGGTTTCTAAATGAAGTCACGTCAAGGCGCTCGTTATGTATAATGCATATTTTCATAAATTTTATGCCATCAAATAGTGTCGGGTATAATTGTGATATGGCTTTCAACTACGATAGCGAGCTTTTGCAAGGTGGTAGAGCCTATACTAGTCTAGTTACTTTAGTTTTTTTTATGAACCACACCCAATAGACATCCACATCCTGAAGCTTCACCTTCAAACAGAACTGAAGTTCTGTCTGGTGTAGTACATATATGCGTTGTTACTTCTGAGAACTTAAATAGTCGCCTCACTTCTAAGAATATACATCAACCGAACATCGCTAATCAAAAAACAATAATTGTTTTACGGTAGATTTTAAAGCAATATACGTCGACTGAGACGATACCACTCCGTGGAACTGTAGTTGTACCACCCCTCAAAACTATTTATATTTTACAAACAATTATTATACAGAAAATTTAATTTCTCAAATGATTCGTTACATTTAATTCTTGTATAAATGATTTTTTCCCACCATTTAGTGTTTTGCGCTCATTATCAGGAACGACGACGTGGCGCATGTGTCATTACTGCTCAAACATGGGGAACGTTTAACGCCAAAATTAATGATTGTATTTAACGTAATGAGACCACCTCACATGATACGCATTCATTTACTCGTATCGAATTACTTTTTGAAATAATTACGTTTGTTTTGCTATGAAATCACTTTACGTTTATTCTTTAAATGTTTGTCTATTATATGAATTTGTCTATTCTATTTAAAATATAAATAATAAAAATGTAGTGTTAGTAAACTTTCTAATTGGAAATTTTATTGAAGTATTGTTTTGTATTTTTTATAGTATAGAAAAAGTACACCCACAGAACATATATCGCTAAGTAGCGAATGCGGCCTATGAAAGCCACAATTAAAGTCAAATATAAATTAAATCATACTTGAGTTGCTACTTCAAATGACTAAGTTAAAATTCCTGTTTTAAGAGCATTTATCTGAGATATTATGTCGTTAAACTTTCTCAAAGTTTATTAGTATATATCAGTTAATATTATTCATATATATCAATTTACATTAGCTAAGAAATGGAGTAGTCTAGGTACAATATCTTCAATTCATTCCAGGGAGACGCTGCTTCATTCTGTGATAACAGTTGCAATTACAGTAAATCAAATAACTATAGGAAATGAAGTTTCTATTTCAAAGCGCGTCAAGATTTAGAGCCTCAAACACGAGACAATACATTAATGGGCATCGTAAAAGAAATTCAAATGGGCAAAGCACACCCGATGCCGGACAGTGGCGGAGAGCGATTCATCGCGAGTGTTCACTTGTAGTTTATTTCTTTCGAGTCTCGCTCGTCACTTTTATTCACCACTTTAGCTTCCACCTCAATTCAGCCACTCTCGTCTTTCCCTGCATCTGAATTTACTAAGCCACCGCTATAGTCTACATCGAGCCGTACTATTGCGGCTTTTAGGTCGAGTTTGCAACGAGCGAGACGCCATCTGCAATATTTTTACTTTTCATTGCAACGACGGAATATGATGCAGAAATGTAAAATGTAAGGACAATTGAGTGGAGAGGGAAGCGCAAATGTGTAGCGTGCGCTCCTCTTTGTCTCCGCTATGAAATAATATTTTTTTAGAATAGTGTTCTTTTTGGTTTCCACGGGAAATTCGCGGGTTTCACTGGAATAATCTCGGTGCGAAATTAACTTCGCATGCGTTACGTTGCTGTATACGTCTTATGCATAATTATGTATAATATTTTTAAGTCATACGACGTTTCGGTGACTTACGTGTTTTTATATGTCTTCAGTTCTTCTTTATTAAAAACACACATTTGACACTTGGATACTGCGCGGTAAGAAAATATACTTTAAAAATATACAGATCGTAGCGTTCAGGCTAATAAAAATACGTTTTGTTTAGGTGAATTTTGACCAATGGCGTACAAGCCTAAATATAGTTCTGTAATGTAACAATAGTATTGCAACATCTAATTTTATATTTTGATTGGCGTTTCCTGGAAACTTCGTTATTTAACGAAAGACTAAGAGCTCGGTTTCTTATGAAGTATTAATTACTTAGTGACGATGTCGACAAAAAATTAAGAAAGTCTTATCAATAGTATTAATAAGTGACGTTTTGCGCCTACGCGTTACTCGCATCCTATGTACCTATACTCGTGTCCTATGTACTAATGTGTAGACGAAAAGTTATTTATTTAAGACGTTGATATGTCGCCGAGAAGAAAATAGTGAGTTGTAATTATCTTTGATCGAAACTCTTTATGACTAAGTGCAATCAAAAATTTATTGTAATGAACAGTGTAAAAAATAAAGGTCTCTTTAAATTTTATAAAATAAAACTAGTTTAGCTACATATGAGTATAGCTATTAAGATTTTTGTAACCAGACCCTAATAGTATTTTTTAATTGATTCGATATTTACCGGAAAAAATGCGATTGACTTCCGAGATCCGATAACAAAGTATCAGTACAATAACTACAAAGGAATGTTATAATGTAAGATTTAGTAAATATTATTTTTCTTTAAAAACATCGTTTGTCGATCTCATAACTTTTATTATAATAACAATGCAGGCTCACCGTTATTGTATTAATTCCTAATAATACTCTGACCTGAATAAAACTAGAAAAATTTGACATAAAGAAACGGCGGGAGAAATCCTCAAGTGCATAAATATTAAATTTAGCTTTACAAATTCCGATAAGCTCGTAATTGGCAGTAGGATTTGCAAGAGAATTTCGCCCGTGCTCTCGAAAACCCGTGGGACTTTAATGTCGCATTTCGCTTGCACCTAAGGGAGCATTGCTTCTTGGCGCATTATGAACGGAATCCCGGAGATCTTTGTTTTGCCAATGTTTTGAATATTCTGCTTATACTTGGCTTATAATTATGAATTGAAGAAGTTTACAGAACAAAGGTGATAAAGAAAATTGTCCACCTTAATTGCAGACGTCTCGTAGAAATCCTTACCGATCAATTAAGAAATTTACTAAGTATTAAATGAAATATTAGAACACAAATTTCAATTTAATTTTTTGTCCAACATAGAAATAGGAGACAATCATGAAACCTGAATGTAAGTGATCAATCAATAAGATTGTCGTCCTACCTTACCTACCTACCTTAGTTAAGTTAGGGTTAGTCAATACTCGTACTGTACTGACTGACCCTAAGTAGACTAAATTAGACCGTTTCACGTATACAATATGTCTCTTACTTTCACTCTTTAACCAAAACGGTGAAAATGATTCCTGGAATTAAAGTGACTTTGCTTATTTAGGAACTACGGTTCACTTCGGCATCGAATGGTTGCATTTATTACATCACATTATAGATATTTGAATTTCTATTCTATATATTCTATATATTCTAGATCCGTTGCGTAGTTTGAAAAATCTAGCGTACAGACGGCGAAACCTACTTTGTTTTGGATTATGTACAGAAGACTATCTGACTACAGTCTATTAGGCTCACTGTTTTGCTCAACCTCGTGCACAGTATGTATTCCATGTGCAGTTGATTGTTGGTCCAATTTCCCCCAAACTAGGTACAGGGTAAATTTGATCAACAATCGGTATTCCGGCATCATAATGTATGCATACAACGATAGCTCAACGCAAAACAATTCCCAAGGAATACATTGTATTGGCGTAAACGTAAAATAGGTGCAGTGATACGGCAGTGCAAGTGTACAGGTTACACATGTTACACAAACGTGTGACCGGAATCGTAATTCCGGACGGTCGTCATCAACAATGTGTGGCTATGGGCGCGCGGGGACGCGCATCAGGAATGCACGACTTGCGTCAGATTTACGATTCCCAAGGACCCAAATAGAGCGTCTATTCTCGCGTCCTTTACCCATGTACCCATACGCAAAATTTAAAATGTATTATGTAAAGTCTATTATTATGACTGATGTTTATTTCAACTTGTTTTTAGCTATTTTGACCTACTAACTTCAGCATTCAGGATGAATTAGGCCAGAGTTTTCGGTGATGATGGTGATGAAGATGAATATTTATTCTGTATCTGGATGTTAAAATATTTTTCTAATATATATTTAAGAATATATGTATATATTTTGGTGTATATGTTGGATGGTCACCATAAAACAAGCTCCCTCCCTGATTGAACTACACAGGTTTTAATGCATGTTATTATGTTGTTTTGTTGCGTAATAATCGTATACACAGGAAATTAAGTTCAACACAGTTACATTACATTTCAAAAAGGAATGTTATTTCTAACTGTATTTTAGCTGTCATAAAGTTATTTACTTTTCCAAAATGAACAAAATCCTATGAAAATTATACGAAAATTTTGAAGGCTGACGTACGCGCGGTCGGGCGTCACATATTGGTCAGCGGTGGCGATGCGTATAGCGTGCAAGTACTCGTAGCGCGGGAGCTGGGATTAATACTATTTTCTCCAACTATGACTATACAGGAAAATACAAAACTATCAAACCATGGCATATACGTTGGAAAATTCATGACGCCATTTACGTTTTTCTATAAATTTAAAGCATTTAATCACTCACCTTCAGCCACAGCTAAGTATAGCGAAATACATACTCGTAACTATAGCGGATATGTGGGAACATTTGTAGGCACGCCTAGCGCTTTTTTTATTTCAAGCAAAGTTCTTTTTTTCATAAAAATTAGTAACATGAGCTATAAAGTGAGACTCAATTCATTTTATCATTTTGAAATATATGAGAAAAAAACTGGACCTGAAAAGTTGGTTAAATATAGTAAATAGGTTATCATATTCCAGTCAGCTGTCGGAGCGTTCCTTGTTAAGAATAGTGCCTTAAAAATACATAAATTTTAGAAAATATAAAATATCAATTAAAATGCAATTACCATTTTTCCATACAGCAAAAAAAGCAGCAAACTATAGAAAGCACTTACCATTATGATTACAAATACACCTTCGTACAATATTCATGGTACCTGATAACATTTGCGAAACACTCGTGGCGAGTATCGTTCAATGTCAGGCAAACAAACTATCCCCGCTCCGAGCGCCGCACTATACGACACTGTATGGAGAAAGAAACTTTCCAGCTACCTTGGACTTTGTAAACTTGTTGGAAGTTTGTAAACTTGGCGGTCAGCTCCCGGGCCACGCTGTTGACTTTGGACCCGCGATGAATATGCAGCACCATGGGCGTGGCCTAAACTCTTGTAAACCTTTGTTTGGTGCCGATATTGGATCCTGGCCTCATCCACTTTGATGCAGTCCGAAATATGCGGTGTTTCACTGTTTATCGTCCCGAGCTCAAAGCGAAAGGGTACAACCATATATCCTCGATCCTTATTTGCATACGATACGCTATTTAAAAATTTTGAAAAATTCTTCTGATAATCACAGTGTGTAGTAGAGTAGTAGATTTTTATAACGTGGAAAGTGTTTCTATTCCTTAGGACTAAGTTGAAACGCCTGTCTAATATATTATATTGAAATTGAAATACAATAGTACGAGAATTGCTACTTTATGGCAGACAGGTGATGTCGTCAGAACACCTTTGACATATAAGACTATGGTCATCGAAATAAGATAAAAAGCATGCCATAAGAACGTCAAGCGCTTCTGTCATTAATTAAAATATTCTATTCAAATAATTTAGATAATTAGTAAGACTTCTTTCGATATCAACCAAACTCATATTTAAATAACATTTGGTCCTCGTATTCTGATAACCTCGTTGTATATTGATAAATAAATATTTTTTATAATGGAAATTTGGAATCAACGATTTTAATTTCTCCAGCGTATATTAACACATTTAAGGCAAATTACACTCAAATTTAGGGGTGCACAATTAAAACCCAGTTGAAATCCCATTTCAGTTCACATACAGTATATCAGTGCTTGGGTAAACGACTATTTGATTGCTCCGATAATGTCACCCCTGTTTCCTACATCTTTGTACCCAACGACGTTTAGAAAACTTAGGAAAACACAGGAAGTTTGACTTTTCGCTTATACATTACTAGCTCGATACCAGTTACATAAGAATCTTGCAAGCATTTCCAGCAATGTATTCTATATACGTAAGAGTGGCTTCAAGCTACATCTTTCTTAATACCGTCCTCTAGTCCAGTGTTAATAGCTGTAATATACTCCATCCTTATCGACTTGTATGCTTTAGAAGGGGACATAAATAGCCGTTGAAACGAGAATTCATTGCGCAGTACGTGGTGCCCTTAGTGGGGCATTAATCGACTTTACAACTAATTTGTTCGAACTGTTGGCAAGTTGTTAATTGTGGAGTGCGCTAAGACGTACCAAGTGGACCTGTTCTACTAACGTAACATAATAACTTGGAGTAACTTGGTGCAGTTTCACTAAAGCTTCGTCAAAATCTGTCCGCGTATCCATTATAAGTGCAAATAAACTCACTCAGGAATATAGTATCCACCATTTTTGCCTGTTATGGAGACGTATTTTTACGTGATATATCTATACAAATTATTTTTTTTTACTTGCGCTGGAAGATATGTATATGTAGTCCATTACCGTACCACCACCCCAGCTATTTCTAACGTTAAGCTTACTTGTGTTTCGGTAGAAAGGTGTTTGCCGGCTTACTTACAAATGAGGTGACCTTGTTCCTCAGGAGTAGCAATGCATCTATGATGAACTTCAAGTAAACTATTACATTGGGAGGCAAAAGGAGGTGGCTCAGCGTAACCTGACATAGGCTTGTAATCCCATGCAGCTCTGTTTTTCAGCCACTCCCAACTCCCTGAGATGGTAGGCGGGAGTTGCAGCAGATCTCCCCGATTCACAGCTTGTAATAATTATACAATAACGTCTGATTCAAGTAAGTGATAAAATAATTCTGGTCTGGTCTTAAGGAAGAAAAAAAACCGCTTATCCAAAGAATAAAAGGAAAGGAAAAACGCGGTTTAAAGGTGGGAGAACTATATTTCGACCGGTGAGGTACCACCACCGCCCTCATAATCCGCCGTAAAGCATTTCTTGTGTTTCGGTTGGAGAAATGCGGTTGCTGGCTACACTTTGATGCGAGGCGACCTTCTTAATCCTCAAGAATAGCAACGCATCTACGTTCGAGCTCAGATAGGATTTCGGATGTGTTTGTGGTTATATGTGGATGGGCTGTGACTACTTAATATCAGGTGGTTTGCATGCTCATTGGCTACTCTTCTCACATAAAAAACGCATATTCAAGAACCTTACATAATTTCCCGCAATTACAAGAATTATACCATATGTATTTTAACTAGAGGACTCAAAAATAAAACAGACTTAAAATAACATAGTATTAATTTCAGAACTAAAATTTTAAATCAAAATTTATAAGTTTAATAAATATAAAATCACTTATAAAATATAATCAAGAACATCGAAGGAACGGTCGGAGACATCAATTTATCTATCGGTATTGGAACTAACGGTTACACAAATATTTGTGGCTGATAATTGGGTTCGCAAGTAGACGCCGATCAATAGTTGCGAAATATCTGCCGTATAGAACTAAAAATATAATGTAATAACAAACCTTGAATAATTTTAAAAGCACCCTATAATTTCATCTTCGTTAAATTTATTAAATATATATCGTTAGTTTCAAGCTACGGGGGCATAACTGCGATATTCTTAAATTTCAGGGAACAAAAATTTAAATAACTTTCTTAGCGTTATACCAAATATTCTAGAAACTTTGTGTTTTTATATTTTTTATATTTTTATACAGTAATTTCTTAAATACTTAAATGAGCTGCGTTTTAAAAATCGGCACGAAGTGTACGAACAACCTTATATTAGTAAACATTCAAACGAAAACTTGTATCTGGTAGTCAAGGCCGTCGCCACGCTCGCTCTTGAGCTTTACGTTGGCGAAGGTGGCGCCGACGCCGCCCGCGGTCACCGACACCTTGCCTAGTGAGTTCGCGCGGTCCACTGCCGAGATACCCTGCAAACAGAACCGATGTTTAATACACGCCCATATCTGGGAAATTACTGGGAATTTACTAAGAATTTCTGCCATGTCACACACAAGAAAGTACTATTTCAAAGTATATGTTTTATTGATTTTCTAAACTTAAACTTAAACCAAATGTAACCATAAATACATTACTTTAAAAATTTTCTTTGAAAATTATTTATAAGTTTTTAATTTAAATTATATATATTTATTTTGTTGATTAAAAATCAAATTGCTTAATAACATTTTGATGTCCTTTGTTATTTAAAATGGTAATATTAGTAGGGAAAAACAAACGGTACATGTTTATATATCTTTTATCTTCTTATCACCTTTAAACGTCATAGCATCTATCAATAATTTTAATGTAATGGTTTTTATTTCCTTCTGCGGGACGAGGTCTCTTCCAAAACTGAGAGTGACCAAGTGCATACTCCACCGTACTCCTTTCTACTACCTGCTCCTCTGATTCTATCTCTATCAAATAAGATCAGTGTCCGACACCCCAGTCAATCGTTTCAAACCCCCCTTAGGACTTGCGATAGCTATCTATCAACAACCAGGACCAACATTTCAAGGTGTCCTCTGAAGAGTGCATATTTTTTTCACCAGCAGTCACCCATCCAACTCATGGCCGCACTTGACGTTATCAATTATAATCTGCGCAAGCCGCGAGACTATGTTATATATAAGAATACGTTTAATGTTCTGTGTTATACTAAGAAATTAGTTAACAATATTAGCATCAGTTCAAACTTACTCTTATAACCTTATCACCGTTGTAGAACACATTCTTCGTCCTGGTCGACAACGGGATGGCGGACAGCTTGACCTCTTCCACGAATGCCAGCTGACCGTTCAGGCTGGTGCCTACCTGCAACGAGTAGGAACTGCACACAGTCACGTACAGCAGTACGGACACAATAACACTGAACGAAGACATTTTAAATTTAGAAATGGAACTCCAAACGGTCGTTCGAACGCTATAATGTGTGGAAAACAAACTGCATTTCAATTTAAAAAGGAGAACTCGGATCAATATTAAAGTGATTGGTACACTCCTTTCACGGAACAATACGCAGCAATGTTGTTATTTTAAGAGTCAAAATAGCCTCTTCCGGCTTGGCGATTACGACGTTCAGTCTCACTACAAAATTGTTTCAAGTAGTTTATCTCAAGTGATACCATTTTCTCGAAGGTGTGATTCAGATATTTTCATTTTATCTGCCGGATATAACGTTTATATTTGTTGATATGACTTCTTATGTAGATAACAAAAGTGTATTTCGTTATCATTGACAAGATGTGTAATGTTAACAAAGAAATTTAAATGGAATTGACTTGTGCAATCTTGCCATGTGCCAAAAGTAGCTCTTCGATTCACGGAACTAATAATCACTATTTCATCCACTTTCTTGTAGTTTACTCGAATAGTATTCTAACATAATTAATAACTAAAACTGCTGATTTATAACAAAATGGTTTAATGTCTTATTCATGTGTAAAGGGTATATTAACGTAATTCAAGTTGGATCGAAGATGTGTATTGACAGTTTTAGGAACTTTCATTAACTATAGCATTTAGGTAACTTGCACATGTCACAGCGTAATAGGTAATAAACAAATTATTGCAATTCACGGTTCTTAACTGTTTCTACAATACAAATATTCCTTAATCATCCTCAGATTATTATATTGATACATATTTTTGTCGTCTTCATCCGATTCTCTTTGTGGGAGATAAAAATCACCGTAGAAAACGTATAAAAACTATTCCTATTTGAAGGTTTCATCACAGCTGCGATTTGCAAGCGTATTTCCAGAGACACGATCTGTTATAATTACAGCGAATGGGTTATAAGCGAAACGTAAAGCAGACCTGTATGGTTCTCCCGCGAAGTCACCACCGGCACACGCATTTTGAAGCAAGTATTTGTTTTATTCCCAACTCATACTCCCTTTGTGTCATTTAGATTAGGCTTTTAATGTTAAATTTTACATTTAGGACAAATAATTAGATATCTAAATAAAACCTTTAAGCATATTTGAAAGATTGTCTTTTGCAACAGATATAAAATTAAATATTACTCTCCTTTTTCAGAGGAAGAAAATGAGAAAAGTTCGTTATTCTAAGATAATATAAAAAATATATAATGATACATCTATCGTACATAATGATTATAAAAACTGTAGTATGTGTTACCTCAGGTTCACAGATCATCTTGCTAGTTACGCACTAGATCGCAAATGTGAGAACATCCTTAGGGGTTCAAAACGAATTTTAAAACGCACGCATTCAATAAGCCGTCGGCACGCGGACGCGCACAAAGAGCGCATTCCACGCAAAAACATTTCAGGCCTTAAAGTTCAGCATACCACGCTCCTGCATGAAATATTGGAAAAACGTGCGTTTTTTGAACGGACGACATCGCGATAGAATTGTTTTATACATCCGTCCGCCGGTCAGTTAGCGCGATTGACTCATCTTTATGTACAAAGTCAATATACAATCAGAAGCAAGAAAAGTTGATGGCTATCTTAACCTTTACTCGCTGAGAAAAGTGATTGAGGAAAAGAGCAGAGGTGATTTTAGCATTCACTCGATAAATGTAACCGTAGGAAAAGTCTACGATTAAAGTAAAGAGATCGATTTATTCGCTGACTCCGCAACAAAAGAGTAATAATAAGGACAAAACCAATACAATACATTTAAATATCTTATCAAATAAGTATATGATTCTAACCGATTTTTAAAGTTCACTCAAGCAATAAAGGGACCCTATTACTAAGCCTAGGTACGATGTCTATCTGTCGACGCGGTCTTTTGAACCGTAACTTCACGAAAATCATCTATTTATAACGCTATTTTTGCCCTATGTCTATCTTTTAGTTCATCGATTTTATTTTTAGTTAGTACAAATATGCTATATTACCTTCCAAATAATAGTTTCATTCTGAAAAAGTGTACGAAAGTACGATGTCCCTTAACACTGCGGGATACCTAACTGCTGCGTATAGCGCGGCGTAACGAGCTTGCGACTTGTACTTACCTATTTTGTCCGTACAAATCTGTACGGATTACGGGCGAACACAAGTGATGTATTTATAGAAGAAAACAACGTCTGTGTATTCGTAAATGTTATACGGATGCCATAAAACTCCAATCTAAAGAAAAGAGTTCCAAGTTAGTGCCGCTTCCTGCAACGCTGACCCGATTTAATATATGTGCACCGCAGTTAAAGTGTTAATAATGTACGTCTATATGGAACGAAAACTTATTCAGTTCAAATAGAAATATTTTGTACGGCGCCGTATTGTAATACAAATATACACCACCGCCACCCTCATAACCCGCCGAAAAGCAACATATTCTTCATGTATGATATTTCGGTTGGGGAGGTGTGGTTGCCGGATACACATTATTGGAGGCGACCATCTCAGTCCTCAAGAGTAGTAACGCGTCCACGTCCATCCTTAAATAGAACTTCTGTTCTATTTGAGATTGAACGTGGTTGTCCATGGGCTGCAGTGACTACTTAACATCAGGTGGC
>DWON01006890.1:0-13443 GCA_018251015.1 Phocides pigmalion okeechobee
GAAACGAATCATACATAGTGATTTGAGGGAGATTTGAAATGCCTTATATTTTGAGGGGGTAAAAATAATATAACATGCTAGAACACGTAACAGTAATAAATATTTCACAAAAATTGTAGTAAAATATGAAAATAAATAAGCTGACCTAAATATAAAATTTCCAATATTTATTTTTACTTTTTATGGAGTCTGCAACCGCACCTCTGCAATGAAAACAATAGAGTTGCCTTACGGCGAATTATAGCGGCAGTGGTGCCTCGTCGGCCGAACTATAGTTCTTTCACGTATTAGAAGCACTGCTAATACTTTAGTAGATCGTATTTTAAACTAATAATAGTTAAATACGATCATATCACCGATAATTCACAAAAAAGACCACGGAATTTATATGAATCGTAGACTATCGACAATTTTGAAACAACGTTGGTTGTCGGGAGAAACGGGTGATCGCTAGTAACAAAAATTACATTCACGCCTCATTGCTTCGGAAAATATGTTATACAGTCACCAATTGTTATCGATAGGTAGTCTTTAAGACTTGTCGGTGGTTTATAGGTGAATAGAACACATCCGACGACGGGATTAACTAAGTACCTTTATCCTTTATCGACGTGGATTTGAGCATGGTACTTGTAGAATATGCTCTAAACCTTTCTCAATTATTGGTAATCAAGTTATAGACCCATGTTCTTTAGTGAGACAAGAAGGTGTAAGTTATAGATCCATGCCCTAAAGTCCGACAAAAAGATTTCAGCCAAACATTTTAAAAATAACTTACAAAACGCAATTAGGTACAATCAACAAGAGTGACTAACAATAAGCCTTATTTAGCAAGCAGTTTATGTAAGCTTACTTTGTTTAATGTTAAGAAGCTATACTTTCTCGGCGCTGGGAATTATTCAAGAGAGCGGCCATTTTTTGCGTCGCGTGCTCTGCAAGGGGTGTTTAGCAAAGCCTTACTGATAACGGTATTATATTGTACTTACGTTAAAGAACGTTCGCGCGATCTAAGACTGCTTTTTCTTACTTTAGTTCTAGAATGCTGAAACTTTAGGACGTAAGTTTACTGCGGTTATTTAGTAGGTAGGCTAGTACCGTTATTTAGCCAAAACGGATACTATTTTAAAAGTAAAGTTTGGAGTTGATTTTATTTTAGTTTTGGATATTTTGGTTTATGGACGATAAATACAAACTTGTTTGTACACACACACACACACACACACACACACACACACATATATATGTATGTATATATATGTGTATATATATTTCTGTGTGCGTGTCTTTGAAATTTGGTTCCATCTAAAAGACTTGATCGATTTTGATGTTGTTTGTGTATTTAAAGTCATTTGGATAGTTCCTTGGACGCCTTGGGCGACGTTGAGTGGAAATCTTATTTTTTATTTTTAATGCCTATTTCCTTTTTTTAATTTTTTGGTCATCTTACATAAAAGTGTACAATTCCAAATTTTTTACGTTACCTCTATCTGTCAAAATATGCAGTCCAACAATTTTGGATTCTCTCATTCATTATATTTCTTCACGTTCCTTAACAAATGGTAGTATATTTTTACTCTTATTTTCTTCCCTAGTCCGCCCTTTCGTATCCGTCGTCACAAGTGCCTTCTCGAAAAGTGTAATAACTCCGTGCCTATTCACATAATAGGGCCCAAAACGCTGTCCATTCAACCTCAACAAGCCATAAAACTCCAACCCCTGAAATAACAATAAAATATACATATTTCAATCTCAAGATCGGCGCGGAAATGACACTGTTATGTACATACCCTATAGGTGTACAGTCAGCAGAATAACGCTTTCTACACTCCAAGCCCGAACTAGGATCGCCTGTATCGTGAGCCACGAACACAAACAAAGGCAAATAAAAACAGACAAACACACAGATCTAAAACAGAAATTAAAATTTAGCATTTAGATGTCTGCTTGCCTGGTAATCGAACTGGGGACCCTTTGCGTATATGAACAGTGCGGTTACCGCTGCATCAAGTGGGTCTTCATACATAAAAAAATGTATGGGACAATACAATATAATAATTGAGTTCTCTCATGAGAGAATTGTGAATATAATTGCTATTTGAAGCAATAACAGCCTAGTGGTTCTATTCCGGCCCTTACATGGTTAATCAGGTGCAGCTATGGACAACGAAAGAACGATATATGAAAATACCTGGATTTAGTTCATGAATTCATACGCTTACGAATTTCTATGCCTATTGACATAAAATATGATATTGACGATTATCTGTTTGAGATCTGGGGAACTTTATTTTCCAAAAGTCCCTCAATACACCAAGTAGTAAAAACAAATCTTAAAACTCTTACGTAATTAAAAATTATTTATATATATTTTTTAAATAAAACAAATGACTTCGTCACACACAAACATATAATTCATGGATTTAAAGACTTATATTCCCGTGTGTACTCATATTCTGTGATACCGAGGGGAAACATTCGGATCACGCGGTGGTACCCTCTTTGTGACTCACTGATAACCAATTTGTGATTCTCATGTCAGTGAATAGTTGATTATACGTACGTGTAAACAGCTGTTATAGGATTTTACTGTGTAACAGATACTCACGATTAATACATTTTAATTGCCGATATTAAAAATAGTGCAAAGTTAAGTGCGTTACGATACAGACAGTGTTGTTGTTTTATGGAACCCAAAAAAGACAAATGAACTAGACGTAGGGTAGATCGATTAATCTACCTCCTGTCAATAGTTTCTGTTTATCTTCAGGTGGAAATTAGTAGAAATTGAGTGCAGTAAAACAGATTTTTACGAAACTTACGTAATAATGTTATGTGTATTTTCCAATTGAATTATATTTATTTCTCCATTGGTAATAATTTATCAGGTTCATTTATTCATTTATCAGGTTGCCTGTACGTTTGTTTCCCACTTTTTTAACATAGAAAGTAATGGATTACGACTACGTTTTGGAGGATGTTGTACAACAGTTCGACCCGAAAGGTACCACTACTATCCCTCATAATGAACTATAACGCAGTTCTTTTGTTTCCGTTGGAGAGGTGCGATTGCCAGTTACACTTACAAGCGAGGCGAACATCTCAGTTCTCAAGATAGGTAACAAATCTACGCATGATGTCAGACTTGACTTTAGTCTTATTTAAAATTGGACGTAAATGTCCATAAGTTTCAAAGACCATTTAAATTCAGATGGCTAGCACACTTGTTTGTTATTTTTTCAAAAAATATATATTTCTTTATTATGAAAGAGTAAGAAACGGGCACGCAAGCCACATGATGTTAAGTGGTCACTGCAGCCCATGGACAACCACGTCCAATCTCAAATAGAACAAGTTTTATTTAAGGACGCGAATGCGTTCCTACTCTTGAGGACTAAGATGGTCGCCTCCAATAATGTGCATCCGGCACCCACGCCTCCCTAATCGAAACACGATACATGAAGAACATGTTGCTTTACGGCGGGTTATGAGGGTGGCGGTGGTGCCGACCGGGCGAACTCTAACGGCTCTACCACCTTTAAATGCACACGTAAGACCTTCCTAATTATACTTATTTAACACACACCAATAATTACTTATAAAAATGACCAAAATTGTTTTTTTTATGTGAGCAAGAGTAGCAAACGAGCATACGAACCACCTGATGTAAAGTAGTCGCAGCCGATAGACATCTAAGTACAACTACAGACACGACCGAAATCCTATCTGAGCTCGAACGCTAATACGTTGCTACTCCTGAGATGGTCACCTCGCTTCAAAGTGTAGCCGACAACCGCACCTCTCCAACTGAAACACAAGTAATGCTTTACGGCGGATAATGAGGCCGGCGGTGATATCTCCCCGGTCGAACTATAGTTCTCCCACCAATAAAGTACTTTGTATTAATAGTAAATATAGACTACGCCTACGAAATTTCCATTCAATGCAAGTATTAAATATATCTATAAGATAAAAGATAATTCCGTCAAACCGAAACTCGGTAACTCTGAGAATGAAGTCAGATATGAAACATTAAGACGGATGATAACGACAAGTCAATTGGAGTAGTCGTCATGCCTTATCGGCCTTTGAATGGTGATTACCCGCCCTCAAATGAACTAAAACGACTTGTTGTCGTGGATAGAGACGTACACAGTACAAAAATATAAGTATGTTAAACATTATAAGCATCTTAAAAAGCGGTGGTAACATAAACCACTATCGGAAATAATCGGAGCAAAAATTATAAAAAATGAATACATACTGTTATATCCAAGGTCTTAAATTATATTTTCGTTGCAAATTTATGTAATAATTCAAGAAATAAATTTAATTGTCATTGAAACTTTGACATTCACTAAGTTGATGTATGATATTATAATGAAATAAATTAGTAGACTTTGAATTTATTAAACTAAAGTAAAGGTCTTTTTATTTTTAGTTGCGTTGGTACTCTTCAATACTAAAACGGTTACCTGTATATATAATACATATATAAGTGAACCGGCAACCATACTTTTCAACGGAACTCAAGATTATTTTTAACTTAACTTAACTTAACTTTTTCTTTTAACCATACTTGTTTAGCGCCTCTATAGCCTCTATAGTTACCTTATTAACTTTAGTCTAACTAAACTGCCTTGTATCATCTTCAAAATTGAAATAGTTTCCTCTTATGTAAATGAAACGGGCTTTCCGACCCCACCTTTTAGACCTCTCGGACCGATTTTTTCCTTTAAATCGTATAGGATCAGACATACGACTATTTTAGG
The DNA here is from genome assembly GCA_018251015.1 of Phocides pigmalion okeechobee. Taxonomy (NCBI): domain Eukaryota; kingdom Metazoa; phylum Arthropoda; class Insecta; order Lepidoptera; family Hesperiidae; genus Phocides; species Phocides pigmalion. The sequence goes on from DWON01006890.1 coordinate 4,770, forward strand.
CAACTTTCAAAAATGTTTCGTTTCGAGTTATACATAATTTTAGTCTTTACCGACTTCTTAATTTGTTACCGACTTTTGTTGTATTATCTTAAACATTAAAGTAGTTTCCTCATATGTATGTAAGACTGCCTTCCCGACTGACTTCTTTCTATGAACTGTACATGTTAAGATATATTAGGCAACTTTCAGGAATATTTTGTTTTGAGTCTACGTGTTAACTTTAGTCTTTACTGACTTCGTATTTTGAAATAGGTTCCTCATGTGTATGTGAAACGGCCTTTCCGACAACATAATATTTTAGTCCTCTCCGACCGACTTATTCCTTTAAATCGTATAGGATCAGACATTTTTTAAACTACTTTCAGAAATATTTAATTTGCCCTCGTATTAACTTCGGTCTTTACTGACTCCTTATTTTGTTACCGACTTGTCTTGTATCATATTAAGCATTGAAATAGCTTCTTCATATGTAAGTGAGACGGCCTTTCCAACCACAGCTATTCGACCTTTCCGACGGACTTATTCTTTGAACTGAAATGTTTCAGAAACATTTTTCTTCAGTTAGTTAGTTAGTCGTTACTAATTTTATAATTTATTACCGACTTGTCTTGTATTATCTTAAGGATTGAAATAGGTTCCTCATATATATATGAGACGGCATTTCTCACCATACCTTTCTGATTGACTTATTCCTTTGAACCGTATAACTTCAGAAATATTTTAGACAACTCTCTGAAATATTTTATTTTTAGTCTACGTCTTTTGTTATCGTACTGTTTTTATTTTGGTATAACCAAGAAGGAAGTCTCCGGAGCGTCATTAGTTAATGCGGCGGGCAGTTCCTCCAGAGATGTAATCTCGGTAGTCTGTCCCTCGCGCCGATCTTATCGTACTCATTGCCGTTACCGATACCGCCCTTTGACATACGGCCAGATTACACAACTCTATTACCATAATTTTTATTATGCTTTTATTTTAACATAATCTTAAAATATAATTAAGTCAGCTGCATATATAAAAAAGTAAGGCGACTTGACACAGAAATCAACGCACATTCAAACCCGCTGTCTTTCAAACGAAAGTAATAAGTATTAATAGAAGTAGCGATGTAACTGTTAAGTAAAACTATCCTTTTTGCGATGTTAAATCAAACAAGTTAATATGTGTGTATGAAATTGAAGACACAATTGAAGACAATCCCCTACCACCTAGTTAATTAAGCCGCCACGAAAAGACGTCTGAAATAAACTCCAAATAAAACAAAAGAACTTAACCTAAATGTAACATCGAATACCTTAAAACTAATAATAATAATAACCTAAACTTTCTACTGGTCGTGTCCAGAATGCTAGCTGCATTCTTGCGTCTAACAGCGATCGCAAGATCTTCAAGAAATATAAACTAGTCCACTACATTCTTAACCAGGCCTATACAAATACTCGTACTCATATCACAAATATATATCCTGGGTGAGAATCGAACTCACTAGACCAAGATTTTCACTTTTAACACCTTAATACCTTGCGTTAGCACTTTTCACTCACCGGACGAAACATTTGTCATATGATCCTTTTATTTAAAAAATTACTTACACACTTCTACCATTCATCTCCAAAATATCAGTAGTAGTGGCTGATATATCAGATACGCGATCTCGGACCGATTATCCGTGATCTTATCGTGATCGTGGCCTCTGCCGAAGTAACATAATCTGTGCCCTCGTGAATTTCGCTCTGTCAAACGCAGCGATATTGTATAGTTACCAAAGTATTATACAATTTTGTGATATGTGTGATGGTAAACGACATGACGCTCTGTCATGCCATCATCTACTCTTTCTGCCACTACTAGTAAATTCCCAATTTCAAATCAGCCGAACATCCACAGAAAACGCCGTTTTAATGGAAGTCCCACTTTTTTTTTCAAATTAAGAATTTTATCGGTTGATCATTTGTGTTCATGTATTGCTATCTGACCGTAATTTAAAGTACGAACTTGAGGTAATACTATACATATTATAGTTTTCTTTTACACAATTAAGTTTTATAAATATTTAAGAGAAATAGTAGACCTAAATGTGACATTACTTACACATAGAAAACAATGTAAATAGCTGAGCTGTGTCCACAGATTTCTTTTCCCTTACGTAATTTAAAAGTTAACAAAATAAATGATTGTCAAATAATTGTCAATGGTTACAATCCAAATTTTTACAGACTTTTAATAACCTGCACGGCGCTTTTGTAATGAAATTGCGCCTCAAAATAAAGTACGAATTGTACCTGAAATCCAATTCTATTACACGGTCAATCGAGAGCATATCAGTGTCACGTAACCGCAAATTAACACATAGCTTTACAATCGGGTGCTTGAGCGGGAATCTGTTCCAATATGGCCGGTTTTAAATTACTACTGCACATTACAGAGGAAAGTATTTGGGAACATTTGGAAACAAGGGCGGGGTCCTGGGGTCGGAACCCTTCAGAATAGAAATAGTTTTCGGCCCGTCGAGGAATTACGATCGACCCCCGGGTCACGGGAATGAATTTTGATTTTGCTTTTTCTATCGAACTGGAGCCGGATTATTGTATTGCCCGCGCCCAAGAACTTGCTTATGCAAACTTACCTGACTACAAATTTGAATATTTATAAGACATTTTCGTTTCGATGTACAAAACAGCCACGCTATTCAGACTATGTGAAGTTCAGTCTATAGACATATTTTATTTAGAAGTACAAATACAAACACACCAATCAAACGATGTGAATTTTAGTCTATAGGTATATTTTGTTTAGAAGTACTAAACAGCCACGCCATTCAGACGATATGAATTTTATTCTATAGATACATATATTTCGTTTAGAAATGCCTAACAGCCACGCCATTCAGACGATGTTAAATTCAGTTTATAGACTTATATCATTTTGAATAACAATACAAACACGCCAATCAGAAGATGTTAAGTTCAGTTTATAGACTTATATCATTTTGAATTACAATACAGACACGCCAATCAGAAGATGTTAAGTTCAGTTTATAGACCTATATCATTTTTAATTAAAATACGGACAAGTCAATCAGAAGATGTTTAGTTCAGTATATAGACATATTTTTTTAGAAGTACCATACAACCACGCAACTCAGATGATGTAAAAGTCAGTCGGCCATGTAAAATTCAGGACATCATTTATCATCTTTAAAAAACAGATTTCCTATCTGAAGCTGGTGATTGACATGACTGTGTTGAACTAATGAACTTGGAACTTTACATCTTATTTTACCAACCACATCATAGGCGGTAAATTGCTGCTAAGCGAAGATACATCTATATTAAATGATGTTAAATATAGAAGATGTAAAACTTGTAGTGATTTCCGATTTTATAAATTTTCTTTGTGAATTTCACGATATTTAGAACATTTTGTTAGTTATAAGAGTATCAAACGAGCAGCTCACATACTGTTAAGTAGTCCCTGCAGTTTCTTGACATCCACATTCAACTTCAAAAGACTGAAGTTCTATCTGAGTTTGTAATCATATAAAATATTAGCAAGATGGCAAGACGATAGTTCGATCGGCAAGGTAACACCACCTCTTACGTATATTCTGTCGTAAAGTAGCTCTTGTGATATTGCTGCAGAGGTGCGGTTACTGGCTTACTTATAAGCATGGCAATCATCTCATTTCTCAAGAATTGCAACGCATTTGCACTATGCTTATGCACGACCTCGAGTAGAAAAAATGCAATGCTTCTCCTGAGAACCAAAATGGTTATGTCTCGTGTAAATTTAGCCGAACTAAGCTTTTATAGGACTATATATTTTAGCAAAGTTTTCGCGCTTTCAATTCTTAAATATACATTAGCGATGTTACATGAATATAGTTACAGAATTTAATATAAAATATTGCTCTTACAGCGTTTAATGCACGTTGAGGTAACAGCATACTCGTTCCTAATACCTATATTCGTGTCCATTCGTCATATTACACTTTGTGGGGCGGAAACATGAGTTGGAAATAAAAACAACAAACATCATTTGTCCTTGTTTGGTAAAGAGTTGGCTCATAAACAAGCAATAAACGTCCTGTATTTCACTATGAAAGGGCCCAGCTAGGGATGGTAATATAACGAACAACGTCATGTTTCTAGTAATAATTGACTAGTAATAATAGACGAGCCATGAAAAACAAGAAAATATTTTTGCGTTAAAACATAAATCGCGAGCATCAATGTAACACATGAAGAAGTTAATCTGATGTTGAGGTTATTTATTTATTAGTTATTTAGACTTATTCAGCAGTCCACAATGTTAACATTCCCGTTATATTCGGCCAATTCAGTGGCATGTCCTAAAGTGGCATGTTATAAGGTGGCATGTCATAAAGAAGCATGTCACAAAGTATTAACGGCCCTGCTGATAGAAAGTAATCTCCATCGCCTAAAGGCACTTGCAATACTTGACTAGTCTTCTATGCAGCGCCATCTTGGAATGTAGTCTTTCTGCAGCTTTGTTGAGTCCCGTGACCTCCGTGGCACAAACATTATTTGATGTTCATCCGCAACACCATCAGCGATATCATAACTACATATCAGTGTTTACTCTACATTTTGTTGTGTTGTTCTGAAAGCAATTGGTAGTCACTTATTCAATGCGTACTTCTTTACCTCAAGACTGAATACGCGTCTCTTAACATCTTCACCTAGGACTTCTATAGATGAAGTTAGTTACAAATGACGAAGGGATGCTCTCGCATTTAACATTTCACAATATACTATTATTTCATAAATTGCATATTCCTATTTCGACCCTCAGCGACACAGATTTCTAAATGGTTTATGTCCTATTGCCTTTGGTATCTCGTACTTTTTGCATATATTCGGCACTCACGACACAGTGACTCTTAGCGTGGGGATACAAGCCTGTACTCACAGGAATATAAAAAAGATCGTATGCTTAAAACAATCCGACCAGCTTTTTCTATTCCAAGTTATTTTTCATTAAATCGCCCATCGCTGCAAAGAGTTAATTTCATTTTACATTTTGTTCCACCCATCTCTAGCGAGAGCCGCTTCATCGCGACTAGTAAATTCGCCTGTAAAAATTCCCAACTCTGCTCGTTTATTGTTTCCGGTTAATTGTTAAATTCTCATGTTTATGTATGCAGTCTCGTGACGTTAAATTTGTGACATAACTGTTAGTTTTTATTGAGATTTCGACAACGATATTTGTGGTTTATTAGCCAAACAAGTAAAAAGCGATCATAACTCCTCGCTTTGGCTAAATCGTAAACGATTTTTTTTATGTGAGAAGAGTAGTAAACGAGCATGCAAACCACCTGATGTTAAGTAGTCACAACCCATAGATATCCACGTACAACCACAAACACGACTGAAATCCTATCTGAGCTCGAACGTAGATACGTTACTACTCCCGAAAACTAAGATGGTCGCCTCGGTTCAAAGTGTAGCCGGCTCGGTAGCCGGTTGCAGAGGTGCGGTCACCTCTGCAACCGGTTCCTGCAAAGTAATGTTTATGGCAGAGTATGAGGGCGTCGGTGGTACCTCCCCGGTCGAACTATAGTTCATCCTTTAGACTATTGAGAAAGTTAACCAATTCGGTTGCAATCTATTAGATGGGTGACCAGTGGCAAAATTTCATCGCAGAGCATAATCGGAATGGGTATACAGTATACGGTAATATATGGGTAATGAAATGACGAGTGTATTTTAAGTTATCGGTCTCGATTGATATCACTTGACAACTTTAGACCATTTACTATTAGAAATATTACTTGCTCGTTTGCGTTTTATTCTATAAATGTCACCTTTACAGTTTCAAACTCTTAACGCTCTATTAAACAAGATGGGAGTTATCCAAGTAATATTAAATCTGTCAACATAACACATTACGTCATTGGGTAAATTCGGTAGTTTGCAAACAAAGGCGTCGAGTTTACCTTGCAACTGTCGCTGCAAACTGGTTGAAATTGCAAATGAAATTCCATTTCCAACATTTGTTTGCCATTCACTCAGTACTAAGCGTTTGTACTCCAGGGAATCTCAGATTCTCTATAAAGTATGACTTATTAGTTTAAGGGTAGACTTCGTGGTTGCTGCGGTGATGTAACACACCACACTCATTTCTTTTACGTTTGTAAACGGAGTGATAAGAGCCGTCTTTTTGTCTGTCTTTACACTTTAAAACGAATGACCATCTCATTCCTCAATAGTAGCAATGCATCTACTCACGATTTCAGATAGGATTTCGAATTGTTTGAAGTAAGACGTAAATATTCAAGCGCTGCAGACATTTAGAATAAAGTCGTGATCATTTGTAAACGAAAAAAACACATTGATTTACTTCATTACGAAACTTCTTCATTACGAAATGGTTGACGAAGATCTATTTTCATAAAAAGAAAGCAATGGAAATCGTAAAAGACAACTTGATCGTTATTCACGTAAGGATAAGAACAATACCTAAAATGATGACTACATAAAAATGTTTACGATTCGTGCTCGCCGCCATGAGAGCGATGGAGCAATTTTTATTTACCCATCAACAAAGGGAAAGTTGTAAAAAGATTCTAGGATGGGTCCTATTCCAAAAGTTATCGACTTATTTTGCATAATTTTATATTAATTTTGTATATTTTTCGGATAAAAATAATTAGAGTTTTATGAACGAATGTCCATTTTCTTTATATTAAATATCATAATTGTCAATAAAAATGAGTATTTATTATTTTTAAAACAATATATTCATAACACACTTATTTAAATAGTGAAATGCAAACTAGTACATATCTTGTAAAGCAAATTCAAGGATATGTCAAAAACCACAATAGTCAACGTGTGACGTATATAAAATTGAATATCAAGTTATGGCTTCCAATATTTCAACCTAAGTTGTGTGAATTGCTATTTGGTAAGATTTAATACGAGAGAGATTCCTATAAACCTCGTAAATCTGACTAAATCGCCTATATCAACATCCTAATAGACACACGAAAATTAAACTTTAACCGAACCCTACCCGAGATTTATCTACCGAAGCCGGAAGGCAAACATCCTGTAGCATGGCACGCCCTCGTACCGAGTGATTTGAGAATTATACACTCGCATTTTTGTGAGATGGAGTTGAAATGTATATAATGTTACGTACTATATTTGTATTAACAAACATTATCAAATACTAAACTCTAATGCATATTAAATTACTGAATAATAAACGCTGTTAATGGAAAAAGATACTACTTAATAAATTACAAAAAAACTGTTTTATTTTTAACTTGTACACAACTATCACAAACAGTTGCATTTTTATCTTTACGCCTAACTAATAAAGCTAATTTTAAGTATATTTCTCCTTTGTAAACATGTACTAATGCCCATAGGAAGTCAGCAAATAGCCGTATGACAAACGGCATGACATTGTTATGACTTCATGTCTTTCTGCCACTGCTCTTTACTTTTTGATTTTGTCTCGTATTTATATTCTGTGTAAATTTATTATTATTATCAAATATTAAGGAAGATGCATTTATTGGTATATCGTATTTAGGTTTATTTATTTTCCTCCAGATTATTATTATTAGTAAATTTCAATTATAAATATCTTCAAAATCGATCATCTTTCTATCAGATGTGTTGCAATGACAATTTTTGCTCTATTTATTCCTACATTTTCGCTACCATTTCATATTACGAAGAAGACTTATCTATTGAAGCCGGAAGGCACACATCCTGTATAGCACTCCCTCGTCATCACAGCGAACAGTCTGAGAATAGTCCCCCACATTTTTTATGTTTCCGCAGACAGTTATTCGTTCAAGTGTAGAGTTTTTCTTATATTTTTATTGCGTGCGATGTGAAAATCCCGATCGAAAGTGATATATCGGATACCTCAGAATACTTCAAGATCCCATAGTGGTAGATAAACACAAGATAGGGTGAATATTTTTAACTATATCCCATATCTTACACTCTGTAATAAGTACTCAAAATTCATATATTAGCAATTGATGATATTGGCTTAAAATCGTATATTTCTGTATTGACAGTTAATACAACAGTTTGATTGGGAAGGTATCACCGCCACCAGTCCTTGTGGTTCGGTTGAAGAGGTGTGTTCGTGGGCTACATTTACAAGCGAGACGATAATCTTAGTTCTTAGGAGTCATGACGCATCTATGCGTGTTAGTCACGACTTAAGTCTTGGATAAGTTTGGGCGTAGATTTCCATTTGCTGTAGAGATCATTTAACATAAGATAGCTTGCACGGTCGTTTGCTACTTTTGCAATATAAAAAAGGGTATAAACTATACATTTTTTGATACGAGATGAGCAGCAAATAAGCTTGCAATCCATTTGATGTTTAGCTGTCGTTGTGGCCCACGGACATCCATATTCAACCTTGACCAAGACGGAGGTTCTATCTCCAACCACTAAGAACAAAATAGTTTTAAAGGTGGTAGAGCCGTTAGAGCTCGCCCGGGGCGGCTTCACCGCTACCCTCGTAACCCGCCGTAAAGCAACATGTTCCTCATATATTGTGTTTCGGTTGGGGAGATGTGGTTGCCGGATACACATTACTGGAGGCGACCATCTTAGACCTCAAGAGTAGGAACGCATCCGCGTCCATCCTTAAATAGAACTTCTGTTCTATTTGA
>DWON01006891.1:0-13441 GCA_018251015.1 Phocides pigmalion okeechobee
TTGAGATTGGACGTGGTTGTCCATGGGCTGCAGTGACCACTTAACATCAGGTGGCCTGCATACCCGTTTCTTACTCTATCACAATAAAAAAAAGAGTATTATGAAAGGCACAAAAACGCATTACGTGTAACAAGTTATGTCAGTCGATATTCGTAATAATAGTTCAAAGAGTTGATAAATTGTTCTCTATAAGCCGAACGCTTTGATCAATTAAATGTTATTACATGCGTTCATTAAAGGGTTGGCTAAGTGAAAGATTTATTGGAGGTCTATCCTCATAACCGTAGATTAAAGGCTCTGGGTCTGTGAGTAACGTCTTGCACGATTAAAGGCCTATTGGCAAATGCCTTGGCTCTACTCCGTAACTGAAGTAATATAAGATACGTTTAGAATAAAAAAATAATGCGTTTATATAATTAAATTTCAGATGTTAGATGAAATAAAAATCATTACACTATTGATTATAAGAAAAATGAAAATTATAAACAATAGAATTACCTTAAATGATTGTACTTCACCATTGCTTTCATGTTCGATCGAGAGGTATCACCGCCGCCTTCATAATCCGCAGTACAGCATTACTTGTGTTTTGTTTGTTGAGGTGCGGTCACCGGCTACACTTTGAAGTGAGGCGACGATCCTTAGGAGTAGCAACGCTAGATGCGTTAGAGCTAAGATAGGATTCCTGTCGTGTTTGTGGTTGTTCGTGTATGTCTATGGGCTGCGAGCACTTAACATCAGGTGGTTTGCATGCTCGTTTGCTACTCTTCTCATATAAAAAAACTATTATAAAATTAGATTACTTATATGTAGGGCTATTTATGGATGGGTTCGGGTGGCGTTACTTTAGGTTTGTTTATTTTTAGGTCAATAGGCAAGTAATCATTTCATATTTCCTGAACTTATGAAACAAAGTGATTCCTTCATTTAAATATAATATTAAATTTATTTCTGATACCTGATTATCGCCCTACTTCTATGTTACTTAGTAAGGGTTCATTTTTGAAAAAATAATCCATCTTGAAATAAGATAAAGTTAAATAATAGACTAAGTGGGAACGTGTAGTTAAAGTGTATTCCTATATTCATACGGATGCTGTTACTAAAATTAATCTTCAGACGAGCTTGCTCAGAGAATATTTCGGTCCACTACACATTGCTAATGTCATGCCTTATATACAAGAGTGTAACTGTTATAATGTAACTATTTATGTACACATGATCACATCGTTTTCAACATTTTACCTGCTGATACCTGGTGATAGAACCTGGATAGATAAGGAATATGTTACCTCCGCTTCCATTTTTAGTGTCATTTTTGTTGTGTTCCTGTGGAAAAGTATGTTTGCCAGGTCACTTACATATGAAGAACCATCTTAGTTCTCAAGAGTAGCAATGCATTTATTGTCGCTTTGCGGCAACCCTTCTGTATGGAGAGAGTTGCAAATGTCTACACTACTGCATACCTTTGAATAGACTCCGTGCTTGGGCGTCATTTACAATAAATTAAAAGAAACATGTTTCGCTTTAAATAAGGGTTTTAAATTGTTTACTTTGGCTTCTTTAAAAGTATTTGCCATTCGTGTTAGAAATCGAATAACAGAGTAAAATAAATCCAAGAATAGTTCGCGGAAGTAAATTTAAATAAATCCGTGTCCACGTAATGGGTGAAAACTAACAACAAAAGCTAATTATCCTTCGCTTACGTTAAACAATGCTGTTACACCGCTCTCACGTGATATATGCGCAGTTAATTCTAATGCGATGTCGGCCCCGCGAGGTGCTGCCGTAAAGCCGAATGCGGAATGATCATAATAAAGTATGATTTCTTGGTCGGGGACGCGGCCTTAACTCGTATAATCACTCCTCAGGCGTACCCATATAATTCCTTAGTGCATAATGAAAGTTGATTAACATTATGCTGGTGCGCGTGTGAGTGTGTGTGTCCGCCGCAGATTCCGAGTCCTAATTAAGAGAGAGAGCGGGAGGGTCGCGGCCGGCGGCGGGGGAGGGGTATCGATCATCGCCCGCTAAGGAATCGACGCAGGGACCCATGAGGGAATGCAAAAAGGGGAAGCCCACATCTCAAAATCAGCGTCCGACTAAGCCGGCCGCTCTCAGCACATGTGTTTTGATTTAAAAGCACGCCATGGGGTCAGTTTAATTCGCGCGTGCGGAAACGGAACGCTCCGGGCGCGATTTGCAAATCTGATGTGAATAATTACGCGGCTTACTAGCGCTTACCTACTGCCTTATGGCCATTTGCATATTTTCTTGCAGTTTTGTGTCAAATGAGTAAATGAACGTTTTACAATTACAAAATAAGGAAGCAATACATTTATGATAATTAATTTTTTTATACACCTTGAATAACTTTAATATTGAAATTATTCTGTTTTAAGGTAGTAGTAATATAATGCGATCGCTGTTATACCATCGCCGAACTCATCATCCACCATCCAGCAGTACTTGTGTTTCGACTGGAGATGTGCACACGCCGGCTACACTTATAAGCGAGGCGACCATTTCAGTCCTCAGGATCAAGAAGACATCTATGCACGACGTCGAGCAGGAGTTTTGTTTGGGTTAGCTGCAGACCGTTTAACATCAGAAGGCTTACACGTTATTACAATTTCAACGTAAAAAAGGAAGATTTATAGATCAGGATATAGCAGTAGCAATGTACAATAAATCTAAAAACGTATTGTTTGGCTTTTTCCTTATTGACTTATCTAAAAATTTAATACAAAGAAAACACAATTCGCTAACAAAGCTGCTTATAAAAAACGCCGAAAAACACTTATCGCGCTCTAGCGCAAATCGTCGACTGTCACTTCAAATCCCATCGGCGCGGACAAAATGGGAAGTCGTAACAAAAATAACAATCAAATAGAGCATCCGTGGAAATGAGGACCGGAGGAATGATCACGGACGACCCCGGGGACCGGTTGCCTCTTTAAAAAGGACTTAATCTCTCAATTCGCTAAGGAGTTAAGCTTTAAAAATATTTCGATAGGCAACAAAAAGCCCCTCGGTTCGCGGTGTCTTTGACACGTCGCCTTCGGATTTTTTCGCGAGATCTCTTTAGAGACGGGATGTCACTCCTTTTGTATCGGCTTTGTCGCGAGAGGTTAAGCGGCGGTTTATTAGGCTCGGCTTCCGATTCGCAAACAGAGGGGCCGCTAACTGATTCAATTTTCGTTTTTTTCGTAAGTGTTCACAAAAAATCGGTACATGTTTCAATTTTTTATGTTAGAAGAGTAGCAGACAAACGTACATACCATATGATACTAAGACGCATTTGTAGCCCATAGATATTCAAGTTCAATCTTAAATAGGAATACCTAATAGTATCCGTACATAGATGCGTTTCAACCCCTGAAAACTAAGACAGTTGTCTTGCTTGTAAGTATAACCACATTTCTTTAACTGACATATTTCTAATGGAGTATCATTCCGGTCTGATTATACTTGTATCACGTATAATATATGAGCGTTCTTCTTACACAATCAATATTAAAATGTGACGAGTGGGGTCGCTTGGCAGCCGTCGGTCCTTAATTAAGAATACGTGACAAAAGACGAGACGTGCACACAAACACAAGTCGCGCCGAAAAAGGTCCGGATTACGTAACCCTTCTGCGCTTTTGATTTTAAATGTCACGCGAAGTGCCAATGCTGGACCGGAGTCTAATTTGAAAGGAGACTGACAAATCTGGCTTCGGTCCCCTCGTTTAATCGAGCCATCGTTACACGTGACGTCGATATGAATGTTGATACAATGAAATAATAGCGTGGAGTGGGCAGTCACTATGGTTACGGGGCGGAGCGGGCGGAAGCCATAGTTGAATGGAGCCGTGAAACGCTTTTAGTCCCGTTTGACCATTTAGATAGGGTCAGCGTTTTGGATGCTGATTCAACTCGGCAGCGGGGATAATTAGCAGGCAAACAAGGAGCTGTGCACAACTTTGCGGACCGTTCAGGTGCTCCGCAAACATTGCTGCAAGAAGTTCAACAGCAGTTTAATTGCGGTACGAAAACAGAAGCGCACGGAAAACACTTTACTTTCGATGAAAGAACCCTGCCCGTTACATCGAGGTTAACGAGTATAATTAAAGTCGCGTCTCAGTTTGAATTTAATAACATCTTTGCTCTACCAATATTTTATTTCTATAATAACATATTTTCACAATGATTCACGTCTAAATTCTCGATTTAATATTACATACATGAAACAATATTGCAATACGTAAGAACTCGTTCATGTATTTCTATAATTACATTTTTTTAAGTCAATTGATAAAGCCAAGGAATGTTGCTAGTTTTTGAACGCTACAAAGCAAATATTGTACTTACAAAAGTGTAGGTACGCTTCTCAAAATTGATTTTATTATAAAGAAGCTATGTAAATCACTTGTAATTTCAAGTGGAAAGGTAAGAATAAGAAAAAGGGCCCGAACATGCGTCTTTTCTTATATTTACTCTACCCGTTAATTTCATTAATTTCCCCCTGAACACGCACTAAGAAACCTGTCCCTCTATATTCCAATAGGGATTTGGTCCCAATTATGTATTGAGCGAAACTTGGCTATATCGCTTCGCATGCGATCCCCGCTTGGGATTACAGACTTTAGCAAGAATTAAGGCCTTTACAACCGATGGTATGCGTTATTTACTAATATTCCTCTCATTTGAATTATAAACATAAGTATTAACTTATGTTAATAAATAAAATCTGATTATTTCTTTTTCTATATGACATTCCTATGCCTATGCATTGTGTAGGAGTCTCCTCAATAAAGGTCTAGTCTTTTACAAGTTTGATCCCTAAGTACGGACAGGTATAAAGTAATTGTAAAATGCAATTTTGAAAGTGTCTTCACGTAGACTTAAAAACAAATAAACAATAAAATTATTGTTTTTTCTTATTTCAAAATAATCTCTTCACGGATAAATCGATAAAGTTACATTAAATCGTGTTGCATATTCCCCATTCTTTTCTACATTTAAATTTTGTTTTGAATGAACATTATGTTTTTGATTGCGCCTTCATTATGACGTTCGTTTTCAAAAAACAACCTTTAAGTCCTGAAGCTTCGCATTAAAACGCCGTACATCGATCTTACGCCAGATCGAGCGCACTAAGGAGATACGGACGCGCATTCGACGATAAAAAGTAGCGGGATTGGAGTCTACTGTAACATATTTATGACGAAATATCCTACATATACCTATACGGCATATATAAACGATATATGCAGATATACACAGTCTTGCAATGTAATTAAGTAAACGGTACGTCGGTAAAAAACAGACGTCTACAAGCGATCTAATACCTCCACATTTTGAGCACTTCAATTGCTAAAACAAGCTCCAAAATGACATAATAACCCAAATGAGCAAGTGAAACTAGCTGTTGTTACGTTCATTACCCCGGGTGTAATTCCCGGCGCACCTCAGCGCGGTATCGATCGCGGGAAGCGACAGAAAACTTTCTAGACGGCTTTTATATGCACCGACTCTTTACCCTGCAAGTATAGCGGTTGCTCGAAATGCTACGTATTGTTCTGCAGTTCGACTGGGTTCGATAGTATAGTAGGAAGTACGTCAAAATCATTAACTAACCTTGGGAATTTATTATAACAACCAAAAAATATAATAGATTATGTAATGGAATAAAAAAGGAGATAATAATTGTTACATGTCTGTTAAAATAATTACAACAATGTTCTCTATTTCTAAAACCTTAATCGTTGTCATCTAAAAACATAACATATCATTGATTATTTTTATTTTCTTTGCGGATTTTTCGAAGAAACATATTTTATAGCTACAACAGAAATATAGATGTAAGATTTTTTTTATTACATTTTATTATTTATTCGACTGTGTGCATAACGACAGTAATGATGTCAAAAATATAAAGTTAGTAAAATTATGTCGTTTGTATATTCTAAACATATGTAGAAGCACAAATTGTGCAATAAATAGTTTCATTTCATTTCGTGTTATAATTATACTCTAAACTGGAAATTGAAATTAAATGAACTTAATTAAAACTAAATAAAAAATATAATAATACCCAATTGTTGGCTTCTAAATATTAATATCATGCGAATGCCCTTAATTGAGAACCAAAAACCTTTTTGAGGATTAACTGAAGTAACGAATAATTACGAGGCAGGTTTTTCGCGTGTTGCGAAGACGTGTAACGTAACGTGACGTCACGACGTCAGCGGTAACATGGCGTGCATCCGACAGCTGATAGGGGTACCGAGAACCACCGTTCTACAAGAAAGGTAAGCTCCCTATTCTGAATGAGAGAGTTTATGAAAAATATTACAATAAAAATTTAAACATTTCTAATTAAAACAATACATAGCGGATACGAGACGTAACGTAGTATATTTGTAGTTTTTTTTGTATAAGCTTGCGAGATTATTATTTGTTCGTTACAATCTTGTTCGTCATTCGCCGGTTCGGAAAGAAGTCTCATCTGAAAATAGATTTTTCACGTAATAATAATATCAATTAACTTCAGTATGGAAATATCAGCGACCCAAGCGTGGTTGTGATAGCGTGGATTTTTGATTATTTATATTTCGAACTAGTTGCATGGTCCATAGTCACGGCTATACTGGAATCAAAAATATTTATTAGTGAATACCAGTTACAAAGAAAAAATGTTGAAGAAGTTAGAAGACATTTGACATTATAAGTGTTAGGTATGTTTTAAAATGAGAATCATTTATTTTTTATTGTATGTCACATATTTTGAGCGAGTAATTATCAGTAACAAAATAGTAGTATTTTATATTATGATTGATAAACTTACCGTCCGGAATAGGACCCGTTATGTAATCGTGTGATCCCGTGTGGGGTAAGTCTAATCAGCTATGAAAATTAGGTTCCGCTGCGTATCTGCTGCTTTGTACTCCGGAATTTAATTACTATTCGGAAATATTGTACACATGTAACATACTTGATGTTTAATTTATGTTTCGTTAAATTGACGGCGGTAATGATATGAATAACTTGCGTTTGAAGTAGGCGCGTAATCTTACTTGTGACGGTTGGTTTGAAGGTAAATATTGGATGCTTCACTCGAATTTATTATTAAAAGCGTATCGTTTTATATTATACTCGTAATAACAAAAGTTTCTTGCGTGTAAAGGTAAAAAGTGCTATAGAAGTGACGTAGTAGCAAAATTGACATATGTCCGTTTTTTGTTCTATGTCTGCTTTTTACCAGCACTGTTCCATCTGTATAATTCTTTAATTTAGTATATTAAACTACTCAAGTAATTATGATTAAACTATTTAATCATATTTCTCAAAAGTAAGGAGCACATTTGTCAGGCATATAAAATAAAGTTTCTGTTGTATACAGTTCAATTTTGTAAATAGATCTTATATATGTATAAAGTGTTCATATATATATATATATAAAATAAGTCTGTGTTTAGTAATAAATAAAATAGTTTTTGCGTGTTGCAAAACATTGTAACTTCATATGCGATGAAATTTGATATAACGTTATGCAAGTGTCATAAAACAAACACGGATCGATATACATCATTTACTAACTTCTCTATTTGTAAGTTCCCATCAGAAGTAACCTGTGGGGGAAGATAGGCCTCCCGTTATCCATCAACCAATTAGCGGCGCGATCAATCATCGGTCCGATCACTCCCCGGCCGCGGGCCGCGATCATTTTTTTCGCTACCACTCTTTGGTAAACCCTGGAGACTTGTTAATCACGTGGGTGTTTATGTTATTTGTCCTATAGAAAACTGAACAGGAGTATGTTAAATTATTTCGGGGCACGGGATTGTCAAATATATGTCGCTAGCAATATATTGGCACATTTATAAAATATGGTGAAACGTATTCATACGGCATAGCTATTGGAAAGTCTCAATTTATATACCGAGAAAAAAGGACACAGCGGTAGTTTTTGTAATGAAACAAGATATTCTATACAAATGCATACTTTTATGCATTTCATCAATATTTTATTTCTATTTCTGTAGAATTTTAAAAATTACAATAATTGTTATATGTATGATATAATCTACATATTTGTTGTATAGTTAGCGTAAAGACAGGGTCATCTGGTGCTGTGAGGGTTATGTTGGGACAGTTCACATAAATATATCTTAAATAGCTATTTTTTTCTTTTTTTATTCTTATCACATGTCGTGATTTTGATTCGAAGACACTTTTAAAACCATTTCATTACTACTATCGTTGATTTTGTTTTATACAAATGCGATATATACGATTTTATCGCGCATGTTGGCACTAAAATGCTAACAAAGTATAGGTAAAGTTAAAATTTAAGCTTAAAGCGTGTCACGAAAAGAGGAAAAAGATAAACAAAACCAATGAAATGAACCTCAAAACGAACGATTCAAACCGACACTCTTTCAATCTCGGTAATATTATCCAACAAAACGGTGCGCTATAAAAAGATGAACAATAATTCTTTTTTATTACGCGCCAAAGTGGGAATCTCATTGTCGGCGAGGAAATAAATAATATCAGGAAGGAAAAAGATGAGAGAAAAGAAGAAATAACACAACATAAAATATTAAGATTCACCCAGGATTGGCATCATTGTGCGGTTGTGGAGATTTCTTTAAAAGGGGCGCGGATACCTACGTCTTTGAATGTTAATGCCATTTGCATATCCGAAGTCATGAAATAAATCAGCCGAGACGGACAGTGGGGACGGCTATTCATTATGCCTCCTTTGTCTACGCAAGTAGCAATTAATGTAGAAATTAAATCATTCTTATTTTCCTTTTTACTTTCTGAAAATACAAACATTTGTCTTCTTATTAAACAAGTACAAATTAATGTATTTTTTAAAATTAGAAACCGTTTTCCATGCTTCTGTCGTCGCCACCTTCATCGTCATAATGCTTTAAACATACGTATTGAGAGGAATACAAAAAGATTTAAGCAATTTGGTGGATCTGCAGTTCGACCGAGGAGGTACTTCCGCAGCCCTCATAATCCACCGTAAAGCAGTTCTTGTGTTTCGGTTGGAGAGGTGCGGTCGCTGACTACATTTGCAATCGAAGCGACCATTTCAGTCCGTAGCAACAAATATGCACGACGTCAGGCAGAACTTGAGTCTTGGTCGAAGTCGAAGGTAGATGTAGGTCGAAGGTAGGTCATGAACGAGCTACAGAGACGGTTTACCATCAGACGGCCTGCACGCCAGCATGCTACTTTTCGCAAATAAAACCAATGCAGTTTTGGCATTGGGTATTTGTTTACTTATTTTTTATATTTATAGGGAGTATATTTCAACAATAATATGGGAATTAAGACAGGATTATTTTTTATGTCTCATTTAGTTTGCTCAACATAACAACAAACTTGACAATAGTATTTTTGAGTAAACATTTAATTTAGTAAAGGTTTTCAAAGGCATTACTTTAGATTACAGAGAGTAAAACATCCAGCAGCCTCTTATTCATGATCTCCGAAATAAACTTCAAATCACTTTACGATTCGAAATCCGCGTGGAAAGGGCCCACCTACGCGGATAATACTAGGATCCGCCATCAAATTGCACGTATTGTGCGCAAATGCGAGAAAAACGGAGAAAGTGTTAGGGCAGCATTTACATAAGTTGAGACAGAGGGTCGTGATACGTACGAGAAGCAAAATATTCAGGACCGAGGTGATGAAAGCCCTCCGGCCGACTTTCATGCATACCCGTATGATGGGGAAAATATTTACAGTTTGTGTCAAAACGCAATATTCATGATAGCCCTATAAATGAAACTACGTGTATTGTTATTAGTAGAATATATGTACGTCGATGTTTAAATTGAAATAACATTAGACATTCACAACATTACAAATCCATTGTTTTCAAAGTTGCTTTTCTAGTTCCTATTAAGATGAAATGGGATTGAGCTGTCTACGACGATATTCTCCTTGAACTTTCCGGTCTTGGAACACTTGGTACACACATGCAGTGGGAATCATAATATGCTTCTTTCTGGTACTTTTTAATTCTGAAATATATTTTGATATTTTGAAGATGATTCAATTGCTGACTTTATGGTCGATAAGTCACAATTCATAGCAGTGTATGAACAGTTATTGACTTGTTTCTTTGACGAGTTTTACTTTGACGACTAATTAATATGTTTGATTGACCAACGGGCATTAAACTTTTCTAATATCGTATAGTCTTAAGTCGCAATGTGTTGGAAATGGAGTAAGTTACAAAGTAGTAAAAATATGGCATTTGTTTACAAACACAGCGCGATCGTTATCGATCGTGCGGGCGGCAAAGTTTTTATGAATTAACCGTCAAACAAGTAAAGAAGAACAATGAAAAAACAAACTCTTCAAACAAAAATCGATGACAATCTGGGCCAAAAACTTTGTGGAACTTCGCCGGCAAAAAGATTTATATACTTATAAAAAACTGAGCGGGAAAAGAACTTTTCGAAAAACTTTAAATTGCGACCTTGAACCGGCGAACTTTGTTTCAGATTACTATTAGTGAAGTTGAAGACGGAAAGTTTTTAATGGGAAGGGGTTGGCGGGCTACGTCACTCCTGCGTCACTGCGGGTTTCATGTTAAGGTATGGTGGGAGTAACTATATGAGTATCCAATGAACCACCTTAAGATGAAGGTCTTTGAAGAACTACATGTGCAGTTTTTCTCTACCACATATATGGTGTATGTTATGTTCATGTGACTGAACAAGTTTCTTAGTTTGCAAGGGACAAAAAAAACGTCCGTACGTAATATATATCTAATTATTTGTTAGAACTGTAATGATAGATTTAATTATCTTCTAATTGACCGTAATTTACTTTAACCGGTTGGTCTTGTATTCTCGGAAGGCAAAGAATTTACATTGTCTTTTTCAGGTCATCGGTTCGAGTCGCCGTGGTAGAAGACATGATCAGGTTCTTTTGCATAGACGTACTTCTCTCCTTCCTATGTGACCGGCACGATTACTTTTTATAATGTCTATTTGGATGCTTCCAGGTCATTTTTTATACAACTGCAGTAAAGGTTGATCCGATCCATATTTACCATTATATCCATAATTTACCTCTTAAGTACTAAACAGACGAATCGATTTTGATAAGTGTTAGCTAATAAAACACTCTTTTGTGTTTAAAATTTATGTATTTCAAAGTTAAATGCTTTTGCAGTCGAGTTTTAGTTTTTATTTTCATTTAATCCCGTGTGTCTATTGTTTGATAGATTGATGAGATTTTGAATTAGTTGTGTATATTTGAAGACGGAGACTGATGGACCGGGATCGATAGCGGATAGGCAAATACGCGCCCGCGGCCGGCATTAAACTTTTGGGTCCGTTTTAATGAAACAATTACTCCAGGCAACTGCAATAAATTTAGGTCAATGTGTTTAATACAAGCTTTGTTAGTTTACGTGAGTTATTTATCGTTTTGCTTTTAACATAACGTAGATGTGTTTACAAGGTTACATGTATTTTCGTTCTATTGACGAATTGAAGTACTTAAAGAAATTTACTTACATTATTTGTTACGTATAAAGAATGAATAAAAATAAATAAGCGGGAGCTAGTTGTGTTATATTCAATGGCATTGCAGTCTTTTTACATATTTAAACATAAAAATATAATCACAGTTATCTAAAAGGTTGTACATTTTTCCAGTCATCGAAGATATCTTGGAGATTATATATAAAGATTAAGATTTTTGAATCAAAATATAAGCGATTCACGGAAGTAAATATAACAAACAACTGCAGTAAACGTTGATTGATACAATTTCATTCGGGCGCTCGCTCGCTTATAAAGCCGGAAAGAAGTGCCTTGTAAAACAATGTTACGTCAACATTTCCATCCAAAAAGCATTTAAAAGGAGCAGCTTCGTCAATTGCGACATCGTTTCCTTTATTAACTGTTAACTACGACCGGGTGTTTATGTAAATTGTTATTGCTTTTTTAAGAAAAATCTCGTTTGACACGTCTTCGGAGAGGTCGCCTCGTTATTACTGGAGATCGCTCCGCGTCGGCACAATGGGATTTTGAAGGTAAATAAGTCTTTAAAAGAGGAATAAGTAAATTAGAAGCGACAAGATAGGAATCTCCCCTATTTTTTTCGAAGGTTGGGGCGAGAAAAAAGCGATCGCCTTTACGTTGGAGTCACTAAAGTTAACAACTATGGAGAGAACTTCTTTATGTTCGTGGAATGTATTTAGTCTTTATTCTGATGCATTAATGCTTCTTGAATTTGTTTGAAACTGTTTGAAGCATGCATGTTAATGTTTTCTTTTTGAGTTCATGCTACGTCTGTAATATTTCAAGTGACATTTTTTTATGAGCATAATATGCAATCGATTCGTTAATTTCCAAATTTTGAGAGTGTGGATAGTTTGTATGGGGATACAGACAAAAAAGACATAGTTACTTTAAGCTAAAATGAATAGATCCAATTTGGGTGATCAAATTCATCAAACATTTACTGTCAAATTGTTTTAATGTTTACGTTTCTCTTGATTGTTTTGTTTTAGTTTTACTATTCTTTTATTATTGATTTTTCATACATTTGTAAATTGCTGTGATGTATGCTCCGATATTTTTTTAATAATATTTAAAGAAAGAAGAAGAAAGAAAAAACATATAATGAATAAAAAAAAAGAATTTTATAATTGGCTCCAGTTTTGCGTGTAAATTGCTGTGACGTACGCTACGATTAAATGATTTGTTCCTTTCTTTCTTCTTCTTTCTTTAAATAAATGAAAACACATTTAATGATGAAATTTTTAAAACGCAAACTTAATAAAACCTTTCCATACTAACAAGCTCCTAAAAATCTCTTTAAGGGTGAGTGCGGCGACACTCCTGGCCGGTATCATAACAGCTGCTTCCACTGATACCATCCTATTAAGCCATCCGCCATTTTAGCTAAAATACATCGTCTATCCGCGTTACACTCGATTTTATTTAAAAATGTTATTCTCTAGATACATGAGCCTCAAGGAAGTGGAATAATTTATAATTGGCTTCATTTAAGCGTAAAGATATAAAAAAGATAAGAGGTAATATGTGTGAGTTTTAAGAAATGAAATATTTGTTTTTACTCATGTTATCTTCTAGATGCATGCGCATCATTGAAGTGGAATAACTTTTATAATTGCAATTTATGTCAAACAAAACTTCGGTTCTAAGATTGCAATACTCTGCTCGAGATATGAACTAGCCCCGTTGTCCCCGGCGTCTAAAGTGAGACTAATTGATTGAAACGTAACGTAATATTTTTTCTTACATATGTATATATAGAAAATGCAGATATTTTCTTCAGTATGTACCGTGTCGTATACATATGTACGTTGAAAGGTGGTAGAGCCGTTAGAGCTCGCCCGGGGCGGTACCACCGCCACCCTCATAACCCGCCGTAAAGCAAC
>DWON01006892.1:0-13441 GCA_018251015.1 Phocides pigmalion okeechobee
GGGGAGGTGTGGTTGCCGGATACACATTATTGGAGGCGACCATCTTAGTCCTCAAGAGTAGGAACGCATCTGCGTCCTTCCTTAAATAGAACTTCTGTTCTATTTGAGATTGGACATGGTTTTTTATGGGCTGCAGTGACCACTTAACGTCAGGTGCCCGTTTCTTACTCTTTCATAATAAAAAAAAGTTAAATAAGAATTGATTTAATAATTGAATATTTGTATAGAATAAGATTTATTTAATATAATTTTAACAAAACTATTGAATTTCTGTTAAAATTAATCCTCTAATTAAGTCAATATGAAAATGCTGAACCATTTTTGATTCGGTATATGAATTAAAAACTTTGAAACAGCTACGCAGTATAACATTTTTTAATAACGTTTATAATATTATATATCGCTCATATTATAAATACATATATACTAGTTCATAACCACGGCATCGTCTGCATTGTTTACCTGTGCATTTTCATCATGGAATCCTTCCAAGAAGGAATCGAGAAGTTCGTCCGCGTTGTCAATACGCTCTGCGTACTCTCCAACGATCCATACCTGCAAAAATTCATTTTTTTACGGAAATTCTAATTTTAATGCATGTAATTATTGCATTAAAATTTTTAAAAAGTGTACTGCTTTTTAAATATACTAAAGTTTCTATTCTAAAGACTGTCCTCCAACTATATTAAAATGTAATTTTGAATGAAAGCTTCGAGCTTTTAATCAATTACTAGCTTTAAATTTTTGTAATTACATTTTTTTCTTTTCCAATTAAAATTTTTGCGTCTAGTGTCGCCCCGCAACGTTGACTTGATATAAATGAGCGGCAGAGTCATTGTTAATATTATTAAGCTGAAAAAACTAATGAGATAGTCTCATCAATTTCATTTATTTATCAGTAAACTAGTCAAGCCGCCATTTGCAATGAATCTAGACATCCAATCTGCATTTTTTATTCTCAATTCTTGCGAAGGCTATTATTATCCCTTTCAACTTTACTCACCATGGAAGCCCGGGCCTCAGGCTCGTCCAACGTGTCGAGGTTCTCGCAGAGCGTGCTGATGATGCTCTCGTACTTGTTGGGATACTTGCGGAAGATGTCCTTGATCACCACGATGGCTTCCTGCACCACGTAGTTGACCTTAGTCTGGATCAGTTCCAGCAGCGTGGATACACACCGCTCCGCAGACGGTTCCACCTGAAAAAAGTTTTTAAGTGAGAAGAACAGCAAATGAACGTGCAATTCTGATTATTGAGTAGTTTCTGCAAATCATGAATATGCATATGTAACCTGAAATAGGAGTCAAGTCTTATCTTGAAAGTTAAAAAGAAGGATAATAGTACCTCGCC
Organism: Phocides pigmalion okeechobee; assembly: GCA_018251015.1. Lineage (NCBI taxonomy): Eukaryota > Metazoa > Arthropoda > Insecta > Lepidoptera > Hesperiidae > Phocides > Phocides pigmalion. Next base: position 1,351 of record DWON01006892.1, read on the forward strand.
CGTTGAACCGTATACATTCTTCCGCCTTGCATATACAGTTTCGTGGTATGGTAGACATTCGATGCTTATACCAAACCAGGGGTTAACGCTAGTAAAGAGGAACCGTGTACCTTAATGGCGCACCTGCCGATGGCGCGGACAGCCTTCCGCACGAAGTCCACGTCGACCTCGGTGGCGTACTCCTTCAGCTCGCCCAGCACCTGCGCGATGTTGGCCTGCGACGCCAGCCGGATCATGATGTCCAGCTTCTCCAGCTTCACGTAGATCGGGTCGTTGTACTTCACGAAGAACACCTGGTATACAAACGTAACCGGTTACTTATTGATCAAACGACTTTTACGAACATCACTTTAATCATAACTGTACTTTATGAAGGTCACTTGTAAAATTACGTCTGCGTATTCGTAGATGATACATAAAAGTTAAAAATGCAATATTTCAATAAATTATCAGCATATCAGTTTAGAGAATTAAGCTCCAGTTTAGTGTCGCCCCGCAACGCTTACCGGATCCCATATATATGCGCCGCAGTCAAGTGTTTAGGTCCGTACCTTCATTTCATGTTTAAGTATGTCCGGGCGCTTCTGCACGACCAGGTTGATGTTCCGCAGCGCCACGTACTGCACCTCGGGCTCCGCAGACAGGAGGGTGACAAGCGGCGGCGCCAGTTTTCTGGACAGCGTCCCCACCACCTCCGCTTCGTCAGACAGCATTTCCATCAATTTCATGAGCACCTGGGAAGTTAGGTTTAATTTTTGGGTTTAAGATACTCATCGGGATAACCTTGTACAATGCAGTTAAACATAATTACCGCCAGATCTAACATAATCGTCCCTTGAATTATCTGGACACATCAAGACATGTCTGTTTCTCAACTTATTATTAAAATAAACGTAATTTCAAAAACAGTATTCACTAATCGTAATATGTAATATTATACCAAGCATTGTAATTATGATATGGACAGATATACCTCATCGTCATACCAAAGTTCGCTTTTTAGTAATCAATAGTTAAGTTAAGAAAAAAATGTGTTTTTTTTTTAAATAAATATTTATAATCATCCTTAAAGTCTGTCCTGGTAGTCCACATTACGCCAGGATTTCTCTTAATTCCGAAATATTATATTTACTTTGAGCGTGCCCAAAAGTAAAAGAATTGTTAAATAATTATAAATTTATAAAGTTTAAGTGTCTTTGTAAACGTTTTTTTGATAACTATATGTGTTAACTTACTAATTAAGTACAAGAAGTCGACACTAGAGGCGCTGTTATTTCTCTCTATATCATGTAGTATTATGTCAGTTGTTTACAATAGATATTATATCTATAAATATTATAAAACCATCGTCGCGTCTGTCCGTCTGTCTGTTCATGATAATATCAAAAAGTACTGAACGGATTTTCTCACAGTTTTCGTCAACACGTAGAGTGGTTCCTGAGGAAGGATTTGATGCGTAATAATTAAAGTTTTTTTATAAATTAGGCGAGAAATTAAAGAGATATTTCAATATAGTACCTCAGTCGTCTTACGAAATATATGTTTTTAATTATTCGTTTTCGCAACTAGGTAATAACTGAATGCATAGACGAAAGAAAAAATAATCTAAGTGAATATAACCTCTATTACTTAAGCGAAGCTGGGCCGGGTACTTCTATATAATTCTAACAAGAGTTTTATTGAAATATTGTCCTATAAGAATACCTTACCTTAACAGCGGACAATACCACAGCGGCATTAGCATGAGCGAGGCGAGGCGTGATTCTCTCGCATATGGAGTGTGCCTCGCGCGAGTCCCTGGGAGAGTAATTGGACAACGCGTCCAGGATGAACACCTGCCCCCACTCCGTGCACTCGTTCAGGGCCGTTAGTAGCTTGTTGATTGTCGGTGCGTTCATTTCTGAAAATTATAAGTAAATTTAGAAATAGCTTGTCACATAGTGGGATGTTGCACTGTTTACTGCTGGAAACACATCTGTGTGTCTGTACAAGTTTGTACGGATTACGGGCGAACACAAGTGCTGTGTTTAAGAATGCGAACGGACACAACGGCTGTGTATTCTTAGATGCTACACGCACACTGCCAAATAAAAAGTGTGTGAATCGTCGACGCATTACCAGTCTAGAGAAAATATTTCCAGTCTATTGCCGCCGCCCGCAACGCTGACTTAATATAAATGTGAGCGCAATCAAATTGTTAATTGTACTTTCCTCCCGCTAGAGGCGCCACTGTGTAGTTCAGTAAACAATAAAACTTCAACAAATTAGCCATTTTTATTATGTAATTGTCAGAGTATTTAATAGGCCTCAATCCTAATAGTAAGGATAAAGGACATTGTCACAGTTTTTTTGATGTTTGGATTTCTTTAAAATGACATCTACTGATTAAATCTACCTCAAATTTTCTACACAGGGTTTCTATATCTATTTCCTTAACAAAGTCTATGCCTTTTAATTTAATTTATTTAGTTGAAACAACATAAGCAAACATATTAAATTAAGTCTGCCAACCTGTAGAACACTTTGTCAGTGGTATAATATAATATATATTCTATATTTTATTTACAAACAAGTAAAGATCTATAATATTTCTTTTTAATAAATTTGAGCACAACTCAATTTACAAAGTACAACTTAAACTTTTCTACAGTTTCAGAAAAGGCGCTTAAGTTAACGTGTTGCGAGCCAAGTCGTGGATTAAGTCTAGTATATTAGTGAACCTCAATCACATGACTCACCAACTAGAGGCTGCCCCGACACGCTGGCCTCATTAATCTCCGACAGAGCGGCGACTGCGTTGGCAACCACCATCGGATTAGAATCGCTCAACAAATCCTTCAACTGATCTAGAAATCCCTGTAAAATACAATCAATACAATACAATACAACATAAGCTGAGATACAATACATTCTAACTTCTAATAATACGCCTTAGATATTATTTATCATTTTTAAAAAAGGAAAAAGATTATTTCTCCTTCATTTCTTTTTTACATTTGAAAAATAAGTAAGATTTTCTATCATTATTTGTATAATTTTCAAATTACTTTAAAACTAAACGCAATTTAAAAAAATCAATGCTACCAGCAATTCTTTTTTATCAAATTGCTTAATACATCGAATTTAATAAAACACGTCTCTTCACATATCCTATCATCACTTTCATACAACCTAAACCTATTAACAGTGCTAGTGTCAGTTCTCACCTGATCTTCCACCATGCTGGACGATATATCGTACAGTTTGGCCACGCACACGGCGGCCGTTTTCCTCACATAAGGATCCTCGTCCTTCAAACACTTGCGTAGCGGTTCGCACAGATACTCAGTGATCTTGTCCACACGTATACATCCCATCGTCCTCACCGCCAGCGCCCGTATCAACGGGTTCGAGTCTTCGCAATCCTGCCGGCGTGTCAACGTTGTATGTTGTTGTATTGTGTAAGGGGGAAAAGAAAGCAACACATCAATCAACTGAAGCAATTTGACTATAAGCGCAGGCGGTAGCGACCTGCCGATTTGTTTGCTTTTAAAAACGGATTATTTTTGTCTGTACAGATAATTTGAATATGGAATATACGGTATTCGTTTTGGTCTGTACAGATAGTTTCAATATGGAATATACGGTATTCGTTTTTGTCTGTACAAATAGTTCGAATATGGAATATATGATATTTGCTTTTTGTCTGTACAGATAGTTTGAATATGGAATATACGGTATTCGTTCTTGTCTGTACAGATATGGTACAATTTGGAATATACAATGATCTGATAATTTAGAAATGTAGTTTAACATACTATGTAAAATGTTGGTTAGTGATATTTAGATTTTGTTAATCGCTTTTTGCTTATTGAATTATGTAACAAGATTAAAAACGGACTCAAAAATATGACAAGGAAGAATATTTAAAAGCAATATTAAAATGATGAGACAACTGATTAACAGAACGTTATTTACTGTTAGTTATTTATGTACAAACAATTAAATAAATGTGAGAAGATCCAATAATTACAAAATACAATTTTAAATATTGGAACGTTTGAATTTAATCCATCCAGAGAGGACTTCTGTTCATTTTGTATTATTCAATATATATTGAATTGGCAATGGTATAAATAATAGAGTAAATTCCTTTTGTCTTATAAATATCTTTTATCTTTCATATCATTAGTTTTATTAAACTATATTTGGCTCTGAAAATATTTATAAGAAAGGTATATCGGGAAGATGTCATAAAAGTAGGTTAGTTATTGAACTGTTTAAACATTAATTATTCAATGTAGAAAAAGAAATAATGATGTTTTTAATAACTGTTATATATATCATATATTTCAATGTCACACAAATCTTATAGACGTGGATTTATTTTTATATTAGTGTTAATTATGTTAAATCATTAATAAATCAGCAAATCTCTACACAATGATGTATATAGGAATAAAATTAGCTGATGTGCTTCTATTTTGGATAATAATATAATAATGAGGCATGGTTTCTTTACATATTCTTTTCACACTTAGCGAGTTTCTCTATTACTGGTAATAAAACTGATTATATGTAGATTTACACATCTGTGTGCTAGTGATGGAATATCTCTATTAAACATGCATGTTTTAAACAAATCTTTGAACAATAACATGCTATATTAACATTTAAACTGCAATTAATATATTGTAATATAAATTAAAAAGATGATGTTATATAAGACATTTGTAAAAACATTATTTGTACACGATTTTTGCCAATTATTTACAACAAATAAATGGTCGTAATGTGTAAATCTACAGGTTGATGAGTCGAGTGGTTTTGGATCATATGATTACCTTAACAAGCTGGTATGTTGGTAGATCCTTTCACCCATCATTATACGGTACAGAAGACATTAAAACGATAAAAAAGACAAGTCACACACACACAGATAGCTAAACTACATTTTCATATAAATTCACTTGTCAATAATTCAATTATTAATCTAAACAAACTTATATAGCTTCACTGCAATTTCCATGCTAATTTTAAAATTGTTTTCTCATGACTCTCAAAAGTATTATGTAAATATTACCTATAACTCTGTGTAAGCTTTTCTATAGTAAAAGTATTGACTCATGGATGTTAAAATGAATTAAACATTACAGTGACATCTTAAAACATAATCCTGCCGTTATGTTGGGTCAAAACTTTATCAGAATTAGTCATGCAAAAGCATCAAACCAACCTAACTTTGAAAGAACAACAGTTTCTATTTAGTACTGATGGTAATGCACCTTATGCTGGCACTTACAACAGCTGCATATTTAACTATCCAAGTAATTAAAATGCCTGGCTTTTCCTAGCCACTTTTACATTCTACTGCTGGTCATAAGTCTCTTCCCATAACTGAGGATGGCTTGCATCTACCCTTGCCCTCATAGCTACTAGAGATATTGTCACCATTCCATCAGTTGGATCTTGGAAAACTGCACAGGAGCTTCGACAAGGTTTATAATTTGCCATATATTAAGATTAGGAACAATGAATCAACCTGCTTTTGGAATAGGGTAACTTGAATATAATTTTTGCCACTCAAGATCACCCATCTAACTCTAGACTTTGTGAATTGTTTACAATCTAATAAATTTGCAAGGTTCACATCATCTAACCATGATTTTTACTTATTCCATTTCCTAAGGTTAAATTAATTACTTGTTAAATACATATGAAAACCTAAGCCCAAATGAATTACTCACAAAACAACAAATCTTTCAGTTCATAAAAAATATTTTACCAAATAAAAAATAACTCACAGACTAATTTATAAGCTAATGAAATTTTATCCAAAGTTAAGATTTTCCAGTGACTGGGAAACCTTTTGGAACCAAACTGTGATAGTGGTATCAATTTGAAACCACCTTTCAGCTGTCGTAAGTGCCATCAAAATGTTGCTGCTAAATTGTGTTTGTGTGCGTGAGAATAGAATGAAATAATACATACCTTGACAAACGTATTGACGGCCATAATGGCCATATCAGGTTGTGATTTAGCATAATTCATTAGATACAGATACACAAGCTTCTTGAGCTCCAAGTTGTCTGTCTGCATGCAGTTGACGACGTCCGGGAAGAGTGCGGAGACATCCTTGCCAACTGTCATAGAGGCTATCACCTATTTTTAAATGTAGAAAATAAATAAATAATGACGGTTTCAATTAAGTTTGTTTTACAGGGGACACGGGTGTAGATACAGCTTTGCTATCAGTAGGTCCAAAGGTTTCTAAAATGTAAAAGATTCACTAGGTTCTCCCAAAACTTAATACAGAGAAAGGCAAAAATCAAAAAAATAAATAAATTAGAAATTACACATTAATGGAAGAATTCTAGAGAGATATAAAATTTTAAAAGGTGGTAGAACTATAGTTTAATCAGATAGGCCTTTAAAGTCCACTATGATGCAATTTTTTTGGTTCAGTTGGAGATATGTGGTTGTCAGTTACACTTAAAAGAGTGGCAACTATCTCCTAAGCAACACATTTACATATAAACTTAGATGGAACTTCAGTCCTGTTGGAGATTATATGTGAATGTCCAGAGGCTACAGTGACTGCTTAACATCAGATACCCTGAATGCTTGTATGATACTCTTATCGCATTAAAAAAATATATTTTCTATTTCTTTTTTCACCTATACTAAGGGGCATCTGGACCTTTAAACTCATACCTTGTATACGCTCATGATATGGGTTGCCAATTTCAGAAGACATTATCAGGTGTATCTTTGCTATTATATAAAAATAATATGTTTTTAATTTATGTCTTCCTCTGTAACAGAAAATATCAATAAGTCAGAAATATTCTAGTGTTTTCATTCAAGAGACAAGTTCACCTGCTTCTGCATGATTACAATACAGATACTTATAACTAAAAAGGAGTAAATAACTCGCGCGAGTTTCGAAGACTGCGTTTTCGTGTAGGCGCAGAGAATTTTAGTCTTCTCTTACGGTCTGTACGTCAACTGCGGCCCATGTCTGCCCATAACTTGTACACGCCTGAATCGTACCACCACGCCGCTCATTTGAGGATTTGATACCTCCTTTTATAATTAGTTAAATAAGATTACTTTTACCTTTTTCACTGCCTCCTTCTTTTTTTCTTTCTTGTCACTGTTGAGTTCAGATTTCAGTTCGAAGATTTCACCTTTTTTCGTAGTCGTGAAATATTTTGAATCCGTCATTTTAACTTAAATGAACCTGCCGATTATAAGGTAATAGATTTTAATAATATTTGCTAAAGTTTTAATGATTAAATCTGGAACTCTTAAAAATCGATCGTTGCAACAAAAGCCCGATGAATCATAATTACCTCAAAACTACAGGTAACAAGAAGAATGTAATGGATCAGACCATGCAGGGTAGACTAAATATTAAAATTTCACAGTATTCCTAACTTTTACGGGACTATTTCAGAAAACTGGAGATAAATATGAATAAAATTACAAGTTACATTAGCAAGTCTATTTGACAGACACTGAAGGGGCGTAAAATATTTTTTTATCTGTGACAGATGGTACACATACCAATGTTGCCATAATTGCTACTTAAACTTAGGACGTGGCTTGTAATTCGAAAAATGTTAATTCGATTTGTAAATTTTTTGAACGATTGTTAAAATGAAAAACGCAGTAGTTAGAACTCTTAGGTCTACGTTTTGAGGCTTTTCCGAATCTGACTCTAATGATTATTTGCAGTAGTTCCCATGTAATATTATTTATTCAGTTATAGCATCCGCCCCCAACCGCGTTTTCAATCTCACTGCATTAATCAGCCTTTTGATAAAACTTTTGATGAAGTCTTTCGATTTTGATGAAATAAAGTCAAAACCTTATCTCAAGATACTGACTATTAATATAAATGGATAATGCCATCCCCTAATTTTTTAGTTATAATTTCATGCCCTTTTTCACAGAAACTACAAACCGACAGACAAATTGATAACCAAAAATTATAAAAGTTATAGAAGTTTCTATTATTTTTTATTATTAGTCTCCTAATCTTTCATTTTTACAAATATATGTGAATTTCAAACACGCAAATGTTTCATTATACGATATTAAATATAATGTTTTATATTAATTATTTTAATAACATAATTAATTAACTAAACTGTATAGAATTAATTTACATATAAATTGAATGCCACATCGAACGTGAATTTATGGAAAACTTTACTATATTCGATGTGCTTATAATACGTTTCTGTATAATGTTGTTTCGCAATGTTCACGCGCTTCTATAGGTGTGATTCATTCGCTCAACCCTAACCTTTTCTATTGCACCCGGCAAGTGAAGAGCAACCATATTGCGATATATGTATAAATATCTTTTACTTGAGCAAAATTGTCAGTTTTTAAAGACAGCAACGAATCTGACAAGACTTATAAGTAAGAAATCCTGTTCTAAACTGGGATTCATTGGCGGCAGTAAACAATTACCATTAATTGGACTGCAGGCTACTGCTGCGATTGTTTTTAACACTCCCTGCGGCGCGGATTATGTGATCGGGTCAGTATTACGGGAGACGGCCCTAAACTGGAGCTTATTTGATTATACTGATGATACGCCGACAAATTACTGCAATATTGTATTTTTCTGTATCATCATTCATTCATCTGTGTATCATCTACGAATACACAGAGTAATGTCCGCCCCCAGTCTTGTAGCACCGACGTAAAACAGCACTTTTGCTCGCCCGTAATCCATACAAATTTGTCGCTACAACACAGTCGTGTAGGAACCGCAAGCGCGTCGCGGCCAGAATAACAGCAGTCTTGTAGCCGCAGGGAAAGTATTAATTACGTTGGTGTATTCGTGGATGCTACATTGATGCTAAAAAATACAACATTTGTGTGTATTTACGGCGCCTCTCGAGTCTATAAAAAGAGCTCCAGTTTATCCGCCTCTCACAATCATAACTCGTTGTAATCTATGAGCGCCGCAGTCAAAGTATAATATTGACAAACTTATAACCTGGTCCTTCGAGTCGGATAGGGGTATAAAACAAACACAATGTACTATGTCAGTTACTTTATTAAATAATTTCACTTTACAACCGATATTGAACGAAGTAACATTTCTTCACTTTATAATACATTACAAATATTACAGACAATTTATACTTGTGGTTACAGACACATAGCTAAATAGGTACACATACAATGAAAATTTAGAAAATGGATTACATAGACACATGACATTTTTACGATAAATATAATTGTTTAAATATTAATGATTAGCTAATTAATGACACTACGATGATTATCATAAAGATTAATTTTGCCTCTTATTTTTTAGCCCAATCGTTCGGGCTTAAGTTATGATTATACTGTTTCTCAGTTCCAGAGTTTTTGCAATAAAACCAATCTTTATGATAACAATCTCACGGTATAACATAACCAGTCAATGAGGGTAGTTAAAAAAATCTATCACCTAACAGATATGTTCGATCGTGTATGATAAAGCAACAACTCACTTGTAACAAATAATCATAGTTTAACAGTCTGATCACACAAAATATTACAAATTAAATAATATTTATAATAAAAAAAATGTATTTGCCATCTAAGTTATTTACAATAGTTAGCTAACTAAATAACAATCATACTAATATTACACTTTGCTAATCATCCCACTTACATTTTGTCTAAATACTGACTGGGCGAAGAACTACACAATGTTCCTAATTAGAGACGCCACGAATATCGATTTGGCCGAAAACCGAACATTCGGCCACGATTTCGGCCGAAATGCCGAACATTTACAGGCCGAACGTTAACCCCACATCGAAGCGAAAAAACATATGGATTCTGATACTTCAAGCACTTTTTGCTTCTAAATATTGAACGTTGTCAATCATTATTTCTCGATCCTAAATCACTATTTGTTCGCTAAGATCTCTACAAAACGGCAAGTTTTTATTCATTACAACTTGCCGCTGGCAGATTTTAAATAAAAATGTAATGATTAGTACTATTTATTGTAAAAAAACATACGTTTTTGATAAATATTAGCGTTTTTTCCATAATTTGGTATTCGGCATTTGACCGAATATTGCATACCATTCGGTCGAGTACAGAACATCAAAAAAAGACGAATACACCGAATACCGGATAACGGCCCAATATTCGTGGCATCCTCATTCCTAATAGAGATTATCAATCAACATCTCTAAGAAATACTAAGCTAAATAAATAGAATCCAAGCCTTGTTTGGTGGCGCTAGTGTCAAGTATTCACCAATTCTCGATCAAGTGAGTTTTTATCTGGAATGCATACAATTTTCACATACATCAGTCCATCGTATGTGATTCTCACTAGCCCCTTGCAAAACAAGTTAAACGTACAAGCCGAGGTAAAAACGTTCTATGATTACAATACCATACCAATACAAATTCTAATATTTCGCCTAAAATGTATAGTTTATTGAGCATAGTATAGGTTTTAGCACTACGTGAGTCAAATATTCGATTTGTTTAATATATTTTAGTCAATTTTAAGCGTTTATAGAGTAAATGTAGGTACGAATTTAATTCCAATATATCATGTAGAACGTGTGCTTAATATCGTTTCTCTCAATAAATTTACAAAGTTCTTAATAAAATTGCGAATTTTTCAAATACATGCCGATGTTGTAATGTTGCTAGTGGTAAAATTTATTAATAGATACGATAAAAAGATCACTTGTTTCAAGACTTCAACTACGTAGTAACTTCAATACGATACAGACTTATTGTTATTATCTTTTAGGACATTAAAATTGTTATCAGGCATACATTAGGCCATTAGTACGAACCACTACAAAAGTCAATCTTATAATCGCTAACTTCGGCCGCCCGACAATGTGGCTTAGTTGGCTTCGTGAACATTCGATTTTAGAACAGTAACGTTTTTTGAGGCTTGAGGCAAAGGTAGTAAATTTTAGTCGTCTAGTACAAATCTTAGAAATGTTACTCCTTATCTCTCCCATACAGAGTGTTAGAGTAAAGACGACATACATTGCTCACCAGTATTACACCTAACGTTTCCCATAGAAACACGTATAGTGTTAGCTTACTTTACCAGAAGTGATACGGATCTTTAGACCACTTAAGATTTCAATTAAACACATTTTTCTCCCTTATGTTTACATACAGTGTTAAATTAAGAATCATATTGCTCGCTATATGTTCACAATTCACGTGTCTCATAGCCACAAGTTCACACCAAACGAGCGATATACATTGCTCGTGAAACAAGTGACAGTGGCAGCCGGCGGCGTACGCAGCGTTCAATCTATAACGTGGTGAGCGGTAGTGTCCCGCTGCCGCGCGCAGAACACGGCGCACAGTATGGGCAGCGCGCTCGTGAGCAGCCCCGCGGCGGCGGGTCGTTGTTATGCGAACGACTCCTTGGTCGGCGACAGCGGCTTGGACGACGCGCTCGCGCGGCTCTGCCGGCCCTCGGGGCTAAGCGATCTGCAATTGTAGGGTTTGAACATTCCCTGACACGTACAGCCCTGCTGTGTATTGCGCGGCGTAACGCACTTGTGGCGTGTACACACTTGTTTTGCACGTAGAAATTGGATTACGGGCGAACACAGTACTTGTACTGTGATTACGTCCGCGCTACAAGATTGGAGGCGGACATTACGTCTGTGTATTCAATAGACAGACGCTAAAAATACAATATTTCAGTGAATTGTCAGCGCATCTTCAGTCTAGAGAAATAAGATTCAGTTTAGTGCGGCCTCCCGCAATGCTGAACCGATCTAATACATGAGTGCTGAACTCAAAGTGTTTAATATAATTTGTAAATATAGTGAAAAAACCTACTAAAGTCACAGTTCGTTTTATCATTTTCAATTTTGCATAATAAAAATATAACAATATCTGTTGTCTATATGTAATTTTAATGTCATGTAACGTATTTAAAGGATTGCTTACTTCTGCGAGTCCAGTTGTATGGTGTTCCTGGAGGGCGCGGAGGGCGCGGAGGGGCTCAGCTTGTGGTTGGCCAGGAACGTGCCGATCGACTCGTCCGAGCTGTAGCTGTCGTTCTCGCTGCACACACACACGACAGAATACAT